>JACCGJ010013772.1:0-39319 GCA_013407085.1 Atriophallophorus winterbourni | reverse complement strand
CGGGATTCTGTACACAACATTGTTTCTTTCTTCCTTAGCCAGCGTGTCATTGACCTTGACTTGTTTGCTTCTCAGTGTCGAAGCTGGCTTGCGTGCCACACTAATTCCGAGTGGGCGTAGTATTCTTGCGGTAATCATACCAGCTCGGAGAACAACTATGAATAACAATCCGGTACATGAGCTACAATTTTTTAAAAACTAGATCAGCATTCTTTATCTCTTCCCTCGTTAGCTGTCTATCACATGAGGCACTATCGTGTACAACCCTTAACTTACCAGGTTTCTTAGGGTTAATAACTGCACGATAAGGAAGATTACATCGAGGTCGAACGTTTGTCGACAATTGATTATCCGGAACAGGAGTTGCATAGCCACAGATAAAATTGTGTTCCATCACGCTTACATATTTATGGAGTAACTCAGGATTTCGCAGAAACCTAGAACGCAGACTCTGTAAACGCGACTTTGCTTGTTTACGGTTGCGGCAGATTCTATGGAAATCTATTTTCCAAGGTAGACGCACTTCAAAATTGCCATCTTTCTGTTTAGTCCCATGATAAGTTTGTAACACATCCGCTCCAATGAGCATGCAAACTGCGGTATCGGGACCATCATTTGAAACAAGATCCTTAAAATGATTAGGTGAAGTGAGGCAGTCCTTTTTCGTCAAATGCTCAACCATTTCAGGAAGTTGCATAGACTAATTCATCATAGACAATTCAAATCTTAGTCGTGCAAATCGAGTAGCATTCTCAGCTATCAACAGTTTTAACTCAATCTCTTGACGCTTCTGTTCTTCCGCTAATTGTGCTAACAAAAACGGCGCCCTAAGATTATCAGAGTTAGAACTAACTACCGAACCAGTGTTGGATCAAAAGTACTCAAATACTTTTATTGCGTGGAGAATCCTTCGATCATCGCTGGATTTTTGGCTCGGCATTTGGTTCACACGGCGGAGAATATCTCATCTTCAAATATGCCTAGAACGAGGACTGGCAAGTCGTCTAGCAAATTCGATGACTTTATTTTAAACCCCGATCCCGTTTATGAACTTCCTACTATTTTTAATAATTCTCCTGATAAATCTGTGCATACTCCCATACGTATACCTTCCTCGAACGATAATTTTAATAATTTGCCTTTAAACTCTGCCATTTTAACTTTACCTGTCCAGCACCGTCCTCCTAGCTTAGGTGATGTTAAAGGTGTTGAATCTAGAGCGTTTGATGATCATAAGGAACGCCGTCGAAAATTGGCTAAAGAAATATACGAGGAAGAAATAGCCATTAAATTGAAGGAGCTGGATATTTGTAGACACCGCCTAGAGGCGAAGCTAAATATGATGCACGATTTCGATTCACCCGATGATATCGAAGGCGATAATGAAATCGACCCGATCCTAATGCGTAAACATGCTCCAAGTCCATTGCACTCATCTAAATCCGAGAACGAATGTCCTGTTTTGAGTAAAGCAGCGTTACGTGAGATGCCGATGAACGCATCTGGTTCGACGCGGTATTCTGACATGCGTGGAGATGGATTACCTAAGATAGACATAGATAAGTTCGATGGTAATCCGATGGAATTCTGCAAATTCATCAAAGCCTTTGAGATGACCATCGAAGACCGCATTTCTAATGATAACCGCAAATTAATGTATTTATTACATTACTGCAGTGGTTCTGCAAAGGACGCTATTGAACATTGTGTTTACCTCCCGGATAGTGACGGATATTGTCAAGCCCGACGCATCCTTAGGACGGAATTCGGTAGCCCACATGATATCGTCTAGTCATTTTTGAAAGAGATTCTCAATGGCGACATCATTAATCAGAATGATATCGGTTCGCTTCGAAACCTGACACGCAGAATGCGCAACTGCGAGCTCGCACTTGGACAGTTGAATCGTTTAGGTGAGCTGAACAACATGACAAATTTGAAGCTAATTGTTGAGCTTTTACCTAAGCATTTGCGCTACAAGAGGTCTGAACGTGTGGATGAAATAATTCGATATGACGAGGAGCCGACGTTCGGTAACTTAGTCAGTTTTTTGGACAGACAAGTCTCAATAGCTACCAACTGTTTCGGTACCTTAGCAAGTGGTCGTGAATTGAATGCTAGTTCACCGATGTATATGAATACTAGGAAAGTTCGCATGAATGTTATTTCAACGACTGAGTCTTATCGATGCCCAGAGTGCTCCATGACACATACATTACAAGAGTGCACTGTGTTCGATAGGTTACCTCACGATGAAAAGGTGGTGCGAATTAAAACTTTCAGACTCTGCTTTAACTGTCTTCAACCAAATCACAGGGTAGCTGATTGCAGAGTACCTACTAGATGTGGAAAGGACGGATGCAACGGCAAACATCACAGACTCTTACATCGCACTGTCAAAGGTGAGTCTGAAATAATGATCAATTCGACACGTACACGAAGCTGTGGCAGTTTGTTGTCCATCATTCCTGTAAGAGTAATGGGTCCGAATGAGGTAGTGCTTACGAACGCCCTTTTGGATAATGGCTCTGACGCAACTTTGGTGACTGCTGATTTAGCCGACGAACTGGGACTGTCAGGTGAACAAGCCTACATTGATGTCACTTCAGTGCATGGCACACGTAAACAAAAAACTACTGTCACGTCCTTTGGAATTCAGTCGCTGCATGATGGTGTCAAGGTAGATGTCGACCAGGCCTACGTGATGAATTCTCTCCCAGTGAAAGAGGTGACTTGTCCTGAACAGTCATTGAAACATTTGAACCACCTATCTGATCTGAAGCTAATCCGTATACCAGATAAACGAGTTCGTATTTTATTGGGAGTAAACGTTCCGGAAGTGCACTGGGTGTTGGAACAGAGGCTTGACAGAGCAAAACAGCCGTTTGCACACTTGACGCCATTGGGATGGACGATTATTGGTCCAACTTCGACAGCATTGTGTGAAGCTTCTATGAATTGTCTCAGAAAACAAAGGGATATTGCTGAGGACGTAACATTGTTTGACAGTGAATTTTGCAATAATCGGGATAATTGTGCGCTGTCTGTGTCAGTAAAAGATAAACATATAATATCGAAAGCCAACGTGATTGGTAAGAGTGCTGGTTTGTTAGGTTCCGGTTCGAAACGTAATGCTACGTCGAGTTCTGATTCGAGGGACGATGATGTTGCAGTGGTTGCTGCAGGAAATGCAAAGGTTGCAGCGTTGTCCACGAAAGCGACGCCCATGATAGCCAAAGGCTCTTCGTTAACTGGTGCTGCTGGATCGAAGCGTGCTGCCGGGTCCAGTTCGGACTCTGATTCGAGTGACGATGATGTTGCTGTTTCCTGTGTGAAAGCAATGTCTTCAGCATCGCCGGCGAATTCGAAGAAAGCGGGTCTTCCGTCTCCGGTTGTTGTCGGTACCAAACGTCTATCTTCACCTGGTCCTGAATTGACTAACAGCATTACAGGAGTGATTTTGCTGTCGGTGACTATGTTCTCTGCCAGAACGAAAATGCATCGCGCAGTTCGTGAAAAAGGGCTATCATATCGGATGCAGACGGATATGTGCGTAAAGTAATGCATCGCACTGCAGATGGAAAGCTTAAACGAGATATACGCCGAGTATGGTTTTTGGAAGGTGATAATAGTTAGATAGCCAAGGTGGCTTTGGGGGGCGGTGTTGGATCCTTTCACCTTCCAACATCTATTTGTAATATTTCATGTGAATTTTGAAATCCAAACACTTTCCACTTTTTTCTTGTTTCTTACTGCACTTTTGTTTTACTCTTTCTCTTTGAATAATTTGACTCCATTTTATCTGCGCCATTTTCCCGTTTGGACTCGTGTGCGTAACGTGATACGCGCTCGATATTGTTTTTGACATTGATCCGGATTTTTACCCGGTTGACCCCAATATTTGAGGTATGTTTTTACTATATTTTGATTGCCTCAATACAGTACCGCTTTTATAGACAAATCCGCTTTGGGTTCTGATATACCTCTGGGATTTTGCGCGTCACTCAACTTGGGACGTTTCATTGATTGTCAAATACAATCAAAACCATGTTATCAACCAATGAAGAAACACCGACTTGCCCGTCAAACAGGTCCTTTTTATTGTTTCTTGGATGGATCTTTAACCATCTGTTCTCCAACTTTTCCCAGTGTTCGAAACGAAGCCAATTGAGTACTGTAACTGACAATTCGGTCCGGGGAAAATGGAGTTCAACGTCAAAGATTTCAGTCACAATATAAACACCAATGTGTCTATCCAAGTGACGCGTCCAAGCCCAACAAAATATTGACAAGACAATACGTGAGATGAGTACGGTACTATTGAAGCAAAATAATTATACAATAAAAACAGCAAACCTCAATTATTCCGCTTCGTACTGAATCCAAAAACAAGAATATTCAACAGCAACAATGACCACGAACCATTGCAACTTCAAATAGCGCGCAAACGGCGAAATAAAGATACACAAAATTAGGCTCAAGAACGAATAAATTCAAGTAGTTCGGTAAAACAAAAATCGAAAGAATATACAAAAATACTAGCAGATTTAAACAGTTAGTTGTCAATAAAATAAATTCAATGTACATCTCACAGGATCCATTCAAATAAATTAATAGCAAAATGTTGCTGACGCTTCTGATAAATCCCGCTTTTCGTCGCATCATCGAGATAATAACTAATCAACTAATAACTAATTATAATAACAAGAATTATTCCATTTATAAATATTCTCGTGGTCACTATTGATGTGTCGTGACAGTGATTTTTTTATTTCTAGAATTTAGCACTACTATATATTATTAAGTAACGTGTACCGCAAAACATCACAGCAAAATGTGTCAGACAATGGATAAAGCAGACTTTGAAGCAGTTAAATCTTGAACTTCAAAGACACTTAATTGCACACTCGTTGGTATACGTTTCACTTTATTTCCATCACGACAGATAAGCTCAGGTTTTCGTATTTTAAATTCAATATTATCTGGCGATAAATTTAAACTTCTTCATACTTTTGGCTTATGAAAGTCAGCGAAAACCCCTGCATAATAGGATAATGTAATCCAGCGTTTTAAAGTTGAAAATTTACGGATCGAAATATTGCTTTCATCCTCTTATTCTTATAGATTGCTGGTTGGGCCTGTGTATGTTGGCACATAATGTGTAAATCAGAGTTATTTTCTGATTTTAAATTTTTACGCCATCCCGGCAACCCAAAATTCACGTTCTAATGATCCTATAACCTATTATTCATCTAATTTCGATCATTTTACCACGTATTTATAATGTGAACATACAATAAACTTCCTGTTGACTGCAGTGTAGTTTTATTGATCAAAACAAGATCTTTTCAAATCGTATGGCCAACGTGAAGATCGTGATAACAGTCTAGATAAAAATAATTGCACCCCATTGTCAACTCTCTTTGGTTAAGTAGAGGTAGAGTAGTAGCATAGTTAGAAACTCATTTAAAAGTATTTAAACAACCCGACGTTTTTCTGAGGTTGTTCTCCTATCATGGTGAACACTTATATACACCCGGTTCTAGATTGTACTGCCCAAGCCTGAACAACATGGCTACAGAAAGATATTTTAATTCTGGACCGCTTATATCATAGAGCTTATACGTTTGTCAGAGATTTTGATAATACGCCTTCGAGCGACTCAGGCGCCTGGATCCGAATACGCTTGTACAAAGAAGAATGCGAGGCCATCTTATCATTGTAATCAAAGTCTTTACTAGTACTTTCCACCCCCTGGATACATTATTACAATTTCGAACTTACGGCAACATCCGTGGTAGCAAGTTAGAAATACCACACCCCAATTGGAAGTGCCACAGTTGTTTTTATTTCGTGCATGTGTGTTTTGATTTGAATTTCTTACCGGCGGATTTGGTGAACTCAAACAATTTATTTATATTCAAATCGAAACTTGACGACTAAGTGAGAGTTAATCCTAATTTTGCCCACAACTAAAAATAAACTCTCCTAGTCATCAGTCTTATTGATTTAATTTATACACATTTATATTTGCTTGTATATTGTAAATTGAATTGCTTTTTTATCCATAAATCCTGAATATGGAATCATGAACCGATCCTTGTATGACACCACCACATATCACTTGAAACGACTTTGATAACTGTATTTTTCTTCGCACACATATCCCGTGTGAAACAATAATTTTTTTCAAGCAAGAAGCAAGTAGCCACGAAGTTTCTACAAGAATCATTCATGATTTTAACAATCAAACACTTATGAATATTGGATTTAGATGAATATAACATGAGATCAGCGTCTAGTTGATCAGACAAGCTTCTTTTTTAGCAACATAACTGTTTCTCAGACTATCGTTTTATCTAAATCAAAGTTGTGCTTTCGATATTATGGACTCATCATGAAAGCTGGATTAGATTGACTAGTGAGAGATGCCTTATGCATACAACAATCTTGCCAATACAGATTAGCACTACAACACCGGAATAACATGCATTTGCCCTATCCCGAGAATGTACCATAGTTTCAAAAACGAAGGACGCTGAATTTGGTGCACACATCGCATTCATGCCCGAAGTAAAATGGCGTGTGCAATTCGGGTGAAACTACCCGTTGTGGTGACGGAAAAGTCGTTGCCGGGTCAAAAGGTTCAGTGAAAGGTTGAAGATTAGTTAGACGACTGGAGCTGAGGACACTTGCTCAAAGGAGAATGCGAGGTGATCTCGTCCTCGCATACAAAATAGTTACTACTTATTATTCAACCTTCAAACTTCCAGCAACAGCCGTGGCGATAGTTACAATTTGGAAATTCCACAATCCAAACGGAACTGCAGCGGGTATTTTTATTGGGTGCGTGTGTGCTTTGTTTGGAATTTCCTAACTGCAGATTTGGTAGGCTCAAACAGTTTATCGATATTCAAATTGAAACTTAATGATTATATGAGTGCTAATCTGAATTTCACCCCAAACTATTAATAAACTATCATCGTCCCATTGATTTTGATTTTATTTATACATTATTCATACCTTTGAACCTATAATTCGACTCTATGGTTATTGTAAACGTAATTGCTTTTTCATCCATAAATCTTGAATCTTGAATCAGATTCCAGTTCCTACTGACACTTTTGAACTGATAAAGCTTCTGTACCCGAAGAAAAACGTTACCAAAAACATGCTCTAGCTGATTCATTACAAACTTTTTCTGCACGACTAGTGTCCTCTTATGACTCACAAACATTTCTTAATGTATTACTCTGTGTACATTTATTTTTAACCAAATTATTTTACGCCGTTATTTGTGCGTACTAAATCCCTTCGTCACACCATCTGTCAAAAAATTTGAAGCTACGTTTGACATATCTGTACGGGTGATTTCTCGTTTAGTACAGGTATACCTACCGGAATATCGTTAGAAATTACTATAAAAACCGTCTTAATCATAATACATTCACAGTTCTTTATTCACCATGAAACTTCTCTCCTTGAATTATGAGTAGCGAGCAGACCAACTAGTCAAATTTAAGCACGGAGTAATTTATTCATAAGAAGGAATTGAGTGTACTTACCTGAGGTAAATCGACGCCAATTCGTGCTTCCTATTGTACTCGTATTACTTCGAACTGCATAGACTTCGAGACCCTCGAAACAACATAAATCACGTTAGATCTCCTGAGTTGCACATCAAGTTATCGATTCCGTGACGGTGGATCCCTAAGGTCAACCTGTCCAACGCTGCTCGCGTTCACACACTAATCCCGCAACGCAAGATAAAACCGATTGGTCAAAGGCGTTTATTGCGCACATCACAAAGATATGAACACACACTTATCTTTCATAGGTAAATCTCGTAACCACAACGTGGACCTCATCATGTCAGCCCCGTTTGTCACCTTGCTCGTCAATCGTCAATCGTTTTCGTGGCAACCGGCACAATTCTGGCCCTCATCAAACTGAGTTTGTTTAACTGACCAGAACAAATTGCATATCGTTTGGAAGTCTCGCTCTTGCTCGACCAACCTACAGGAGACAATGGACGGTTGGACGCAGGCAGTGGATGATAGTGGATGCGTGCATGCGTGTTACTTGGACATATCAAAGGCGTTTAATCGCGTGTACCATTGAGGAAGCTGCACGATGTTGGTATTAATGGATGCCTTCTTATCTGGCTGAGAAGCTACCTTCTTGATCGCAAGGCAACTGTATGTAACGATGTTGTAATGTCTGGGGAAATGAAAGCCACTAGCGGTGTCCCACAAGGGTCGGTACTTGGTCCGCTTCTCTTTTTGGTCTACATCAACAACCTTCCGAAACTTGACACATCCAAAATGGTTCACTTCGCGGATGATGCTAAACTTTGGATGCGAATCACGTAAAGCGGGGATTGATTGCGCTTACAAAGCGATCTGGATATATTGAACAGGTGGTCATAGCGAAACAAACATCCATTCAACTTCAGAAAGTATAAAATGTTGCAAAAAGGCACAGATTTCCCATTCTCATACAACCTTGGATCGAAACAACTGGAATGGACAGCAAAAGAAAAGGACCTTGGCGTATGGATTAGTGGAAGTCTTAAGAATAGCATGCAATGCGAAGCAGTGTACGAGCGAGCTAGCCGCAAGCTAGGTATGCTTCGGCGTATTTTCGGACGTTTTTCCCGTGAAACATTCCCCATGCTCATAAATACGTATATTAACCCGTGTGATGGATTAGTCAGTGCAAGCATGGGCACCATGGATACAAAAGGACATCAAGCTGCTTGAGAGGATTTATCACAGAGCAGCTAAAATGGTTGGCTGTCTCCGCAACCTACCATATAAGGATTGACTGTTTCATCTTTATTTGGATAAACTGCCTCGCAGACTGGTTCGATTGGATCTAATCCTTACTTATAAAATAATGAACTCAAAGATACACCCTCTGAGACATCTATTTTGCCTCCGCTCAATCCATGCCAAACGTACTCACCCACTGTCATTTGAGATTCCACATTCTCACCGGAACTGCCGCCGGTTCATCTATTCGGTGCGCGTTTGTTTCTCATGGAACTCCCTACCGTCAGATGTTGTCCAATCATCTAGTGAAATGATTTTCAGGAACAAATTGGATATATTTATGCGTAGTAATTTCACCCTACATCCCGTTAATATAACACAGCATTTATGCTAACGATTATTTTTTTCCATCATACCAAGATAATACATGACATTTTTTCTAACTACAAAACTTTCGATCTTCCTAGTGCTTCAGTTTATTTTATATATATTTATTGCCTTTATACGAATATCCTATGGTGTTATACAGCTACGAGTTTTTATATACCATAAATTCTTGAAACTTGAATCTTGAATTCTAGCCTTCACCAAACTTAATTTGTTTAACTAACCACAACGAATTGCATATCGTTCGCGAGCGACTGACGTTGTCCCGGTGTTGTCATTCGAAGAGTTCTCATGAAATCCTTTCTAAACCGCTGCCGGACGTTTCTACGCTTGCTGCTCTTGTGTTGTACCGGAAGATTTTGTTCTGTATACAATCAGAAAGCACGTAATTTGCACTTATCGCAAATACGCCTCACAGTTCCACAATAGGCATTTTGGTGTTTTGCTAAGAGACAGCTACAGTAAACTTAAAGTTAACCTCTGTGTAGTGAAAATGAATTCAAATACGAACACTTTAGTCGTATCGTTGTAGTCTACAGTTGTTTTACCCAGATAAACTAACTATTGCTAAAATCCTACAAAATAACCACCTTTATTTCACTGTTCGAAAGCGGAAGAACATCTACAGCTTGAAACCATGAAGTATTGACAATATCTTATCAGTGTGTCCTATTTGAGTTCAAACGAAGGCTATTTAACTTTTGGAATGAATTATATTATCAATATCAATGCGCCCGTTCCAGATTATTCTTAGCGAGTTCGTTGAGAAACATAGCGTACTGGAAGACGCGATATTGTAGTTTCATAAATAACTGTCACCAATAATTATCCATTTCATATTTCTCGCACCAAACACGTCACCGTTTATGGAAATCGTTAGCGAATTATTTGTGGATAAAAAATATTACGTTGTCAAGTTTGCCACAAATATGTATAGGTTTCAATAGGTCTTGCAAACTAACAGGATCGACTATAAAAAGAACGATAAAAAGAAGAGTTTTATCTTGATTTGATCCTTGTGTTTAAATGAATATTCATACTGACCTGACAATGAGTAAACTTTCATTAATTTGTGATATTTACAATCAATTCAAAATGTAATCTGTCGTCGCACTAATGCGCATAACAAACTCGTGTGATTTGTTATCAAAATTGAACAACGTTTTATCCAACCTTCAATCTTCAAAATGCAATGTACATGGTGTAATCTTTTTTCTTAGTTTAAGTCTTTGACCACATAACTTTTGAATTTTTACCCTTTTCTGTGTGCTGTTGAGCTTATTAATTTTCTAACATCAAAATCTAGAATTAATTTCAATTAAAAATCCATAATAGCATGCATAATTCCTAAACTTATACCAGTTTTATGTTGCTTATACTCATTAGATAGGGACACTACGATCAGAATCCGCATGCTCTCTAAACAGTGGAAGAATGGTTAACAAGTAGCGATTGTATGCCACTGTTGGATAAGGATGGTATGACCAACCTGTGTCCAAACACATGTATACTGGTGTTAAGCCCATGACGCTGAAAAACTCATTTGCATGTATTCCTATTACACCCCACGACAGGTTTCGTGATGTTTGTACTCATCAGGTAGGGAATGAACTACCAAGATCCGCATGCGCTTGTATCAGTGGAAGAATGGTAAACAAAATGCGCTTGTATTCCACCGTTGGTTAAAGTTGTTGTGAACAACATGCAAAGTCACGTGCCTAAACAAACACGGGATTGGAACAAAGATCTTCATTTGTATTCAATTCTTTATGCACACACAGCGCAGCACGTGACATCAACAACAAGTTTGTTTACCTTATTTATCAGCAAACGGAATGTCTCCCAAATCTCAACATTGGTATCATGTCGATGAGCCCGCCGTACAGCATTTCGCCAGGTTAACCATTTTCGTGTTCGGCTTCTCAGCTTAAATGTATAACCATATTTTGAACCTCTGGAACAAGATGACAGAGTATTTCAACGGCAAATTTATGTTCGATTATCATCCACTGCCACGTTGTCGGCTGAAGACCAGGGTCTGTGGCGTACTTAAGATTGTAGTTTTAAGTCGTAAAAAGTAAATTTTAATAATCACCTGGTTGATGTCACTTGTTCTGATTGCCTGGCAAATATAATCCAACGTAATTACTAAGTGGTCACTGAGTCCTATTGGAGCTTCATAAGTGAGACTTTTAATCACATGCTCTTCATCTGTCAGTATCAAATCCAAGATAGACGGCGCATCAGTACACGGAATTCTTTAAATGGTATACATTCGAGCAGATGCGACGAAGATATGATCAAAATTGTCAGAACAACCAAAAATCCCTCCGCGTAGTAATCCAGTTCTAATCCGTCCGAAAATGTGCCATTTTTTATTATGTGGGTCTTTGGTTGATTCCATGAATGTTATTTTATATATAAATGCATCTCATGTATTCTCATAATCTGTTGAAATAATTAGTTTTTTTCTTCACTCTAAACATGCAGATGTACACAGCTATATCAACGCAGTTCCAATTTACCTTTGGTGTCAAATGGAAGTACTAGGAACTTGACTAGTTGATATCGGCTTTTAGATTTCAAAGAATTAAGCTGGATTGAGCTGAACTGTAGCGTGACTAAAATAACTAACAACCATCTAGAAACACCACCATATTCTGTGACAAGTTTAAATTTATACGCTGTTTAAAAAATCTGTTACAAGAGTCAGTGAAAACAAATCAAACTGAATACCTTCAATGTTGGCTCCACTTGCACTGTAAATCTGATAGATTGAAGAATTTGGGCCTACACGTGCGAAACTCATATACCAACAATGATTGTGTAATCAGAGTTCTGGCGTTTCCTTATTGTGTATCTTGTAATCAGAAACACGCAAACGTTTACAAGCGTGCTTCAAAGCTTCCAGGTATGCTGCGACGGTTCTTAAGAACCTTTGCGCCTGGAACGTTGCCAAGCATTATGAAGACCTACTTATTTCCCACAAGCAAGCATGGACTCCGTGGGAGAAAAAAGATATATTCTTGCTTGACAGGATATATCATCGTGCAACCAAACTCGTGCGTGGTTTTCGAGACCTTACATACGAGGAAAGGTTGAAAAAGCTAAAGCTCCCCACTCCCCTTCAATGTAGACTTCGAAGTGACGTTATCATTACATACAAAATATTGAATACCCCAGATCATCCACACAAACATTTGTTCAAATACCGTGAGTCAAGAATTACACGTAGCCACTCAGCGGCACTACAAATTCCCGATTCCGTAATAAATGTAGCCGATATTTCTATTCGGTACGTGCCTGTTTCCTGCGGAATGCCCTTCCCGAAGCAATTATCACCTCTCTCTGTATCAAAACGCTCACTCGAAGCTTGGACAATTATTTGTTATATAACGATTTGACAATGCCTGTGTATTGACTCAAGGTAAGCATATTACTTGACTCAAGTGACATCGCATAATTGTTTTCTTATACCTCTTATTGAACGCATATTTACTATGATATGGTAATTGTGAAGCTATGTGCTTTTTTGTGACCATAATTTATTGAATATTGAACATGAGCTGCATGTCCTTGCACACATAAATACATTGGTAAATCACACAAAATTTATGCCAGTGAGGTGATTAAACACTAATTACATAAACGGTTCTGTTCTTAACAATGTTATACGTGGAAGGCACTGTTAGATGTGCTTGTAAAACGAGCCTTGCCTTACATAATGTGGTTGTTTAGTGTCAGTTTGGGTATACGAGCACAGAACAACACTTATGCTAGGAAGAATGATCAGTGTCGATTTCAATTACCGGTATGCATAGAACAGAGCAACAAAGTTAGTGATGGGTCTTCGCAATGTTACGTATACCGAAAGATTGCGACGTCTGGGTCTATGTGACTATACCCAAAGAAGAATATGACGCAATATTATTCTAACCTATAGAATTGTGTCTACCGAAGGACATCCACTAAAACACTTGCTTGATGTGTGATGGGAAAGTGACACGAAGGCACACTTTATCCCTTTACGTCCCAAGTTCCTGTATTGATTGTCGGCTCCATTTCTTCGCCGTAAGTGTTATAATTCTTTGGAATTCCCGATTCCAACATGTGGTGGACTATCCTTGACTGACGATGTTAAAAGCTAAATTTGACTAACACACGCAAAAGTTCATCATTCGTGATCCTTACATTTGATATTTTCTATTCCTTTTATACTATTATATTTTTCAGATTTTCATTTATACCGCAACCTGTGGTGTTGTAAAGTATTGACTTTTGAACCATAATTCCTTGAATCCTTGAAAAAATCCCTGAAAATCTTGGATCACCCTTACAAGTCGGAAAATATATGAAAAGTTCGCGGTTTGCCAACAATCACAAAAATATTGACTTCACTACATTAACGAGTGTTTTCTTCTACTGGGACATTTTATTAGAGAATCGTGAAAATGTTTTAGTACGAGACTACTTCAAATCGTACGTGTCCGATTATTGATTTTCATATCAGGGCCCTATTATATTTGAACTCATTGTGATAAACCTCTGGGATAAGGGCTAAGCGAAACAGCGGTTATCAGCGATAGATTATGAGTCACATTCTGAGTTGATGCGTGGAAATGGCGATAAATGAGCTCTGTTTGTTTGTTATCAGGAAGAGGTGATTTAAATTTTGATTTATTTAAGGATGTTGTTAGTAGTATGTTGGACATTCGATAAATTTACTCTATACACTCCGCAGAAGAGAATGATCTCTATGTACCGACTTAATTCTTAACGTGAATAATTTCACATCTCAAATATATTTTTTAATTTTAAGCGAAAGTCTACGTTAAGCATACATGTTAAAATAAGTGTGTATTCGAAAATCCTTTGTGTCAAGAGGCGAGATACCGTGTACTTGAGCCTATTTTTGATTTGTTTAAACTTAGAAAGTAACACTGCACTGAATTCAACTTTCAGATTGACCGAAGTTCTTTATCCAGAATATTTAAATTGCCATTGAAACCTTCCGAATTTTGTGGTATCGTCGTTATTAAAGTCTGAACGTATTTTGGCGTCGTATATTTCATGTCTTTTCTTACAAAATCTCCATGTAAATATTCGTAACTGCTGATTACGTGTTTCATTATATAATCGTTATTGTCTTTGCAAACTGGCACGTTGGAACTAACAAATTCCGTCAGTGGATCGGCTGGCCATGAATCAGTTTGTTTAGAACAAAATGTGATAAAATATTTTGATATTTTTAATGCCTCCCAGAATCGCTGGGTGAGTGATTGTGATTATTGCTCTGAAATAACATCTCTAATCCACTGCACGTAGTTGGGAACTCGTGTGTAGATTCCAGGATACGTCGAAGCACACTGGAAACCGAACGATACGATGCCGGCCACCACCCAGAGATTGTCGCGGGTAGAACGACAAACTAGAGGTCCACCGGAGTCGTACTGAAACAATAAAACGTGGTAATAACAATGAAACTCTGTCAGACAAAGGGTGATAGTCAAGACATGGAAAATGATTAAGTAGTAGTCAATCCCCCACCACTGATTTGACCTTACCGTTAAGCATCCTATAGTACGCCTACGCTGTGTCACGTCTCGTGGGAATGACCAGGATCAGTGGTCGATTTTACTCCTAGTGTTTATCCACATTAATCAAATACAAGTGAACACGGTCAAGGTCGGTTGACACAGCGGCCCACATGCGTAAAAGTACATAACTAACGGGGCTAAGGTTAAGCTATTTTTGAAGAAAAACAAAAAATCTAATTAACCAGTAGGTATATGGTGAATAAAACTGCCGAGCGCCAGATTTTAAAGATTTCTGCACCATCCATCTTATTGACAACCAGTCGACCTGCCTTGGCAATTGCGACCGCCGCCGCATGTAGATGTTCGCTATAAGGTTTAATATCCCTTTACAACGATTCCACGCGGTGGCCCGTATCTAAAACGTGCTTCGCCAAGGCGGAATAACGAATAAGGGATTGATATTCCCTCGCATCCGGGGGCTGGCTCCTGACACGCTTTCGGTGTCCTTCGATTCTAATGTGAAATGTTACCCAAAAACTGCTCTAACCGATTGCACTTAAATTTCTTTGCATTATGAATACACGATCAGTCCCAAGCATATTCCAATCGATTGCTGACAATGAAACTCATTCGTATGCTTTTCCATTACACACAACCTATGACTGGTTCATGCTGTTTGCACGGGTAAAAACACTAGAATCAGGAGACGTATGCCATTGTTCAACATTCAAGATTCAAGAATTTTATGGTCACACAAAGCACGTAGCTTCAAGTTTACCATATCATAGTAAATATTCGCCCGTGAAAAAAGAAATCACCCATATTTATTTAATGACACGTATAGTTCCGTTGAATACTTATCATGAAGTGATACCTGAACACCAACACCCATTTCAAACTCGTTTCAGTTCAAAATCGTATGCTAAGGGTGCCATTGATACTGGAATGGCTTTCCAATTTGCAACATCATGCATTTATGAAAATCGAATGGAGCTTATCCCTTACCAAATATCCAAGGAGAGCATCGTAATAACTTTGAAGCTGACAACAGTCCGCCTTCGATTTTATCCGCGTGCAAAGTTTAATATCATCAGCAAAGAGAATCACCTTGCATGAAAGCGTCTCTGGTAGATCGTTAATGTAAACCAAGAAAGGTACTGGCCCGAGGACGAAACCTTGTGATACGCCACTGGAGGCATCAATGACTTGTGATTGTACCCCGTTGATTCAAGCGATTGCCTTGCGCCCAGTGAGGTAACTTTGAAGACATATGAGTAGCTCTCTGCTACTACCCAGCTGCTTCAGCTTTTTTAGTAGTCGAAAGTGATCAACTCAGTCAAAAGCCTTAGACATATGCAGATAGCAAGCGTGGATGCATGCTCCTTCTTCAAACGTTTAGGTTCAGTTGTTTAACACGGTCAACAAGTTCATCTAACATGAACGAGATTTACGAAAACAACGCGGGGATTTAGTTAGTATAGTTTTTGATTACAAATGATGAAATATTTTCTCCGTCACTATACACTCTAGAAGCAAGGTGACAGGACGGTAGTTTGCAAGATCTGAACCTCTACCACCCTTGTAAATAGGTCAAAATACCCCTACTCTGTTGGTACTACTCATTAGGTTAGAGAATGTTTAAACAAATCACTTAATGGGGCACACAGCTCCTGTTCACATGATTTTAGCACGTTTGGTGTGATTCCATCCGCTCCAGGGGACTTCCTAGGGTTCACTCAACAAATCGTTGTTGTATAATCGATCTCAGTCAGCAGTTGCGTTACAGTTGATGGCGTTAATTCTTAAGTAGATCCAATCTTTAACGGGCTAAATAATTTAGCATGAAATTGAGCGAGAGCATCAGCTGTTTCTTGGTTGAGACTGTTAATCCATCTTCAGTAAACACAGAAAACTCCCCTGGATTCACGCTATATCAAGCATTGGTAATTAGATATAGCAATTTAAGATTACTTTCTATTTTCAATGACGGGAACTGATAGTATCAATCCTTTACTTATTTCATGAGAGAGTTAAATTTGTTCCGAATTCCGCAAAATTGATGCCAGATGCATCAGTCCTGGTATGTCTGTGTATAGTTGCCCGATACATTTTATTCGTGCAACTAAGAAGCGTAAACAAAGTCGCTTTTATGTCCTCCATCAACAATTCACGAAGTTTAATATATGTTGGACTGGAGGCTTTCTTTGAGGGCGGTGCAATGTCTTTCGGTCTCGCGAGAGTCAGACTCATGCCGATTTCTAGCATAAGTGCTTCAAGTAAACTCGCGGAGTCGATTCTGGCATACTGGTCTAGCGCTGCCCACAGATCCAAAACCTAAAACAAGATGATCACTCCGACCGATGGAACAATGTAATCAATATCCTTAACTGCCGTTGTCTCGGAAGTCAGTAGTAAATCCAGAACGGACGGCAGCTCTGTTCCTCTTCTGTGAGTGAAGTTGAAAGCGTGTCGATCCGCTCACGGAATTTATGATCGAGTTTGTAAATAGGACGATCTCATCTTGCAACGAGATGGGAAAGGTTAAAGTTCATGATGTCTAGTAATCAGAGCTCCGCATTTCTCCAGCTCAGTGTAGAAATTCTATTAAATTTTCGATTAAGTTGAATGATATATTTAAGTGCAGTGGATGTAAGTACTCCCAATATTGGTCAAATTTATGGTTAGCCGTTCAAGGGTGAGAAGGATTCGACGGATGTTTTGGCCACACATCATTTCGAATGAAGAGCTCCTGCGAAAAACTGGTCTGGAGGTGTTATCTACCGTAGTCAAAAGACGACGGTGGAGATGGTTCGGTCATGTCTGCAGGATGGATCCCAGTTCGCATACGAAGGTAGCCATTCACTGGCGTCCGCGAAGGAAACGAAAAACGGGAAGGCCCAAGGAAACTTGGCGCAGAACTTTGGAACGCGAACTACATGCACAAGGATTCACGGTGCAGACGGCAACGGAAGCAGCGGCAGGCCGGAACCACTGGCGTGAAGTTGTCTTCGCCTCATGTGCCACCCGGCACGGAGAGGACTGAGTGAGTGAGTGAGTGTTCAAGGGTGAACCATGTTTGATAAGGATTCCGTTTCACTGCTAGTTGACGAAGAGATTGGGTTGAGGAAGAAGAACACCATGGTCTTGTATGATCTCGATTGTGAATATACATAATTTTGGTGATCACAAACAATTCACCCAATATTATAGTGTGCATTATCTCCCCCTATGAATTGAAAAGTCTGAGTTCTATCCACAGACTGGAACGTTTTGAAGGTCAGGGCGATGTACATCCATGGTGTACACCAACCGAAATGGCAAACATAAAGCGATCACAAATTAGCGTGGTATTGACAGATCTCATTTGGGCAATCCTTATATTCATTCATTCTGTATGCTATTCCTTACGAGATTTCAAGTAGATTTAATCATTTGCCACTTATTCAAATCATTCGAATTGCGAAAACAATACCTGACAAGCATCCTTCCCAGCGTCGCCCCCCGCACACAACATGGTGGGTTCAATGTGTATGTTCCGCAGCTTTGTGAATTTGGTTTGACAATCGTGACGAGACAGAAGTGGTATGCTAATATGTTGTGGCACTTGCGACATCTCTCCATCTGCAAAGATGCACAACAGTTTTCGGTGTGGAATGTTGAAGCATGAGTAACAAAATAACGTCAAATAAAACAACGTTAAACAGCGCCTTCACAAATGGTGCATGGATTATAACACCCGTTGTTGTTGTTGTTATTGTTATGAGTGCTGAAATGAAAAAAATGAACAGCAATATCCAAAAACCAGTGGCAGCAATGGTACCAGTGCTTTAACTGCTCAGAATAAAAGTACATCACAACAAAAGCATCAGAATCCCAACATTTTTTCTTTCTATTTGTGTAGATCTTTACTCTGAACATTGAGGCAAACGTCTTTTTTATTAAGCAGAACTGAGATTAGATGTAACCTCATTTCTCAAGTTCTAAGGTAAATGCGACTTCGATGCCACTAGTCAATTCTTGATCGTCGCTTGATTCGATTAATATGCCGTTCGACTAGTGTAAGCAGCCAGCTCGGAACAACTGTTCGCGTTTGTTTGAGGTGATAATTCTATCGTAAAATTCGACCAACTTTACAATCAATCACTGCATAAGATCGAGGCATTGCAACTTACCACTTTATTGAGTAGAATAACGGATAATGCTCAGTACATCTATACTGTTCCATAATTATAATTCATTCACATCGAAAATTCTCTATCACAATGTGCGCGCAAGTTATTATTCAATATAACTTTAAAAATCAATCAATTGTTATCGGTGAGGTATTTTGCGAGTGCTAACCTTTTGAATTTACGGTTGATTCATAATGCTCAAATCAATAAAGGTCTGTACGTATACTACAGAAAATGAACTAATAGAACCCACGTTCTTCTTTTGAAAATAAAAGCTATATTTTATACCGATATAAGTTCAAACTTGACTTAGCATAAGATTATCTACCATTCGTTTATTTCACTTTATCAAGACCATAGAAATTTTTTATTTAGAAAACTTCATTTACCGTTATTACGCGTTCAATTTAAAGAAATACGCTAACCAAAAAGTTACGATATATGTAACAATTGTGAGATAAACATTCCCTACTTGAACCCCTTCGGTGCTAACTCACTCTTACTAAATTTATTTTCCAACATCAAGCATTTAAACAGAACAGCCGACAAGAATAATTTTGTACCTTACTTCTTTGATTTAGTTTCAGATCATTAGCGATTCAAATAACTTTTTCCATCACTATTCCAAAGTGATTTAAAAGTCGGAATCGTTCTCGAGTCAGATTTAGAGACAATTTTGTAAGCAATCGGTTAGAGCTGATTTTGGGGAAACTTTCGTATCTGACACAAAAGCCTCGTCAGACCAAGTTTGTTATTCAGGACCAAACTGTTAACGATTTGAGCCAAGGACTCTATTACACAAGATGTGAACTTAAACTGGGTGTGAACTTTGAGATGGTAGGTTGAGTACTAATTAATCACGTTTCCTGTTCCGACTGAAACGCTCGATCTGACGTAGTTCGTGTTCAATATTAAAGTGACAAAGTAACACAATTTTTTTCACATGATGACTGCACGGTTTTATTTAATTTATACTATAAGATCTATTCGAATAATTCAGTTATGGATAGAGAAGTTATTGGTATAAAAATTTCGAAAGAAGCCTTTAAAAATATCTTTAGCAAAATTTTATTCAAAGCAACATGTAAGCGCACCAAGTGGGTACGTCGGAAAAGAATATAGAATAATAATTGTAATCGTACAGTTGCTCACAACGCGTGCACTACTTGTGGAGTCAGAAAAGATGATTTCCTTAAACCTTGAAACAGATGAATCGTGGTAAATTTCTTTATAATTTGAAAACTGTTCAATAGAACGCTTACGAAGAACAGCAACGGTCAGTCACAAATCCCAGAATGCTTCCAGATCGAATGGATTTTTCTCCCATCCTCCGCAATTACAAAATTGAAATTAGAACTATTCAACCGATCGTAAATTAGAAGTAGTCATTTTGCGCTCAGTACAGGTCAAATAAAGCTACCTTAGTCCCTTGTATGTCGAAACGCCATGTTCTATCTAGCGTTATCAAGTGAAATGACTTACTTTCCTCGGTGTAGCCCCATCCAGCCACAGAACAATGCTGTCCTTCACGAAATGATTCATCCGGATATGGTAGACAGGCCAGTTGGACGTATTCACTTAGACGGGCCGGACGAGACAGCTTGATCAGTGCGATATCGTCGCGCAACGCTGTCGGTTTTGCATTGCTACCGATTTCGTCTGTGAAGTAGAACGGTTTGGTTACCTAAATCAGGGTTGTCGTTGACTATGAACCCATCTGTCTGTATTATAATTCACAGAATACAATAATTCATATGGTAAGTGTAAAGCGTCCGATGATTTTTGCTATTTCTTCAGACGGAAAAAAACACGGATGCCGATTTACGCCACAACACTAATATACTTTTACTGCTTCATCTACGCGCTTAGTACCAGCGGTATTCATTCAAAGATTTCTGTCTTCAATGACATTATGTGCAACGAGATTAGTTAATGAATCCGGGGCAGTTTGAACAGCGAAATTTATTAGTTTAAGCACATCTCTAAACACAATGCTGATGCAACTGGTTGATGAAACCTCATTTTTGTGCTTTATTAAAATTGAGCAGATTTCGATCACCGGAAGATCTCATTACCTTTTTCAAACATAACTTTCAGGTTAATGTGTTGCTCACATTCTCCGCACTTACACACCATTACCGGTTTCTAGCTGTTTGCCAACATCAGATGGCGACAGTTACATAAGTTTCAGTGAGACTTGAAGCAGTGGAAAAATGGTAAACAAGGTTATACTTGAATGCCAATGTTGTGTAGGTTTCGTAGAACGAACCACGATGTTCAAACTTTGTTTACCACTTATCCACTGTTTCAAGGCTTACTGAACCTAATCTTACTCTCTACACCTGATGGCGGCAAACAGCCAGAAACCGGTAGAGGTGTGTAAGAGCAGGGGATGTGCGCAACACATCACTTTGGTCATCCATAAGCGCCTTGAGTGCTTGACCACGAATCACTATGTGATTCTGTGTTTGAATATTGTGGTTCGTAGTACGAACCCGACGCAACAGTGGCATTCAAGTATACAATTGTTTACCATTTATCCGCTGTTTCAAGACTTACACTACCCTAATCTCACTGTCTTCACCTGATGACGGCAAACAGCCAGATACCGGTAGTCGAATGTTATTTCGTGGGATGTGAGCAACACATCACTTTGGTGCTTCACCAAGGATCACTTTGTGATCCTGTGTTTCAACATCGTGGTTCGTTGTACGAACCCCTGTGTAACAGTGCCATCCAATTATAACTTTGTTCAACATTCAGGTTGTTTTTTTCGAGTATTGGGTATATTATTTCACTTTACAACAGGTCTGCAGTATTCTTCTGCACCAGATAAAATTATATAGCGCGAAACATATGAAGCTTTTTGACTTTATACCATGTGCTTCGGATGAACCACAAGGCTGGCCAGTTTCTAGACAACAAATTTTTTTCTATCCGAAATCTTAGTTGGAAGTAACACTCAGAAAATCATAGCCCTTCAAAAAATACATTGGCTTATTTTGCATTAATACTCATGTAAATATTTCACTTCTGATATTGTGCATAGAATTTAAGCACTAATCTTATTGAGAGCGCAATCAATAAAAGAAAATTTGATGCCATCCGGGGAAATACATGCATTCCAATGGATCGACACTTGTAATACTCACCCGAACTTCGCAGTTATGTATTGAAATGTACAAAATTAACGATTCAAAAAGCATTCCTTTGTCTCAAATCGATCAATTATTTAGGATTTTTGCATTTACGCATCAAAACTAACCTTCTGACTGATACAAGACAATTTTTTCAACCTTGTACGTGTCACGCTGTGGGTTTGACTCAGTCAGATGATGCTCTCCAAGTACCGCAATCCATCGTGAGGGATCATCGGTTAGCGAGGGATTCCATCGTTGCCTAGGAAATAATAAAATATGTATTCGATATTTGATCGTTTAAAAGAGTTTAACCCGAAACAGCAACTATTGGAATAAGTTTTGTTAACAAGGAAAAAATCAGGAAAGCTTTATGAAAAAGATTAATGCAATTTAAAGTTGATCAAAGGAAAGTTGAAGAATAGTTCAACTCTTTCAAATTTACATATAACAAGTAAACACATGAACTTGGCAGACGAACGCTTGAGTAGAGAACACCAAAAAAGGATTTGAGTGTCTAGTTATGCGCAAGCTTGAAAGCAGTGTGCAGTCAAGCCCGTCTATACGCGTAGATGCAGCATACTCAACTAATTCATACGATTTTTCGGATATTCCCATCGAACTCGTTGATAAAGGTACACAAGACATACATACAACAAGTCGTAGACTACACACTGCAAGCTTGGGCATCGTGGCTGGAAAAAACCTCACCTTACACGAGTGGATTTAGTATATTACGCAACTAAATTGGTTACCGGTTGTAAAAGTAACTTTCGATCAGCAATGGTGCATTTCGGATTGTCCACTCTCGAGCGCAGGTGCATCCGAGGTGATTTAATTTCGTTATACGGAATAATTCATTTGGCGTCTCTCACTCTAAGGAACCCATTGAATTATGGTTCCAGACACCAAACATACATCACTCACTGTTGGGTAAGGTTGGTACGGCCAACCTGTTCAATCGCATGAGCCCACACTCATGTAGACTGGGTGTGAAACCATGAAAAAGAATAAAAATGCTCATTTGCATGCATCTCCATCACACACACACACCACACGACCGGTTTCGTGCTGTTGGCAATCATCAGGTAGAGACAGTAGAATCAGGATCCGCATTCGCTTGAAACAGTGAAAGAATGGTAAACAAGTTGCACTTGTGTGCCGCTGTTGGTAAGGTTGGTACGACCAACCTGTTCAATCACATGGGCTCGCACCCAGACAAGCATATTCCTCAATCCGCGCCATACTTGGAATTATTTTTATCATTCCTTCCAACCCAATGGATCGAAACATGATTGTACTTTTTTATTCAATTTTATGCGCAAATCCTATGGTATTTTAGAGCTAGTTACACTTTTACAATGAATATTGAAACATTCATCTTGAATTGGTCTAATTATATAATTTTTAGGGCATATATAAACATTTAATAAACATATTCGAACACAATTTTCATTGAGAAAATCATAATTCAAAAATTTAAGCTTCACAGTTTTGACATTAAGACATACATTTAGATTGTATTTTAAGTTGTTGCACTTGGATAAAAACAAAAATGAATGTTTGCACGCCTAGTGTTACCATTGAAAATTTTGATTCTCCCGCGACACGTAGAAATCTTGTAGGTTTAGCAATGTGAACATCGTGAATGTAAAATTTGTGTTCCTCCAATCACAATCTAATTTACACTGAAATATTTCACCGAAACCTTTGATGGAATTCCAGCTAACTCTCATTAGTTTCAATCAATTGGAATATGTTTGGGACCGGTCGTGTATTAATAATGCAAGGAAATTTGAGTGCAATCGGTTAGAGTAGTTTTTGGGTAACGTTTCACTTCTGACACAGAAGCTTCGTCAGACCAAGGGTGATAGTCAAGACAGGGAACATGATTAAGTAGTAGTCAACCCACCACCACTTATTTGACCTTACCGCTAAATAGCCTATAGTACGCCTAGAGTGTGTCACGTCTCGTGGGAATGATCAGGATCAGTGGTCCGTTTTCCTCACTGTGTGTATCCAAATCAATCTGATAAAAGTGAACACGGTCAAGGTCAGTTGACACAGCTGCCCACATACGTAAAAGTACATAACTAACAGGGCTAAGGCTATTTTTTGAAGAAAAACAAAAATCTAATTAACTAGTGGGTATAAGGTGAATAATAACTATTTACCGTCGCAGTAGTGCTGAGCGCCAGATTGTGAAGATTTCTGCCCCATCCACCTTATTGACCGCCAGTCGACCTGCCTTGGCAATTTCGACTGCCTCCGCATGTAGGCGTTCGCTATACGGTTTATTACCGCGTCTCAGTATTGCCACATTGTCTAAATCGACGCTGTGGCCTGTATCTAAAACGTGCTTCGACAAGGCGGAATCACGAATAAGGGATTGATATTTCCTCGCATCACGGGGCTGTCTCCGGACACGCTTTCGATGTTCTTCGATTCTAGTGTGAATTTCCTTGGAAGTCTGCCCTATGTGAATACCCGAACAGTCCTTACAGTTGATTCTGTCAATGCTGTTCGTAACGCTAGATAAAGGCGTCTTATCTTCTAGGTGCATCAGAACCGAACGGATAGTTTCCCCTTTCTTATAAGTTACGCGTATGGCCGCCTGGTTCAAAATTCTACGTATCGCTTCAGATGTGCATTTTACATACGGTATACAAACTGTATCCCGCCAATTTTTCTCCGATTTTTCGGATGAGTATTTTACCTCGAGCAATTGGCGTTTTACAAAAGATTCTGTGTCATAAGTGAAACGTTACCCAAAAACTAGTTTAACCGATTGCACTCAAATTTCCTCTCATTAGTTTCATTCTTTCATCTATATTATCAGTTGTCTTCAGTACCTCCCAAAATCCAAATCACATGTTTCAGTCTGCGTTTGGCGGTATATTGCATGACGCAACTTACAATTGTTCCAATAATTTTATGAGACGTACTACATTTCACCTAGGTAACGGAAATATTTCGTTCCAAGATGGCTGAAATTGTAAAGGTCTATTTTTGGCTGTACATGCATGTTATTAATTAGCAAATGTCATTTATCCAATGTAAAGATGAAACTTTAGGTTGTGCTTCGCTTGTACTGGTGCGAGAGTGTGGTATTACGAATGGGTTCCGTTTCAAATGGCAGTACTTTGATCGTTCTGGTGTGTACTAAGTGAAACATAGGCCTGCATGCTGTACCACATTTTACACATTCTGTTAGCAAAAGATAAGCTCAAGGACATTTGCCTATATGTGTTAAATACGTGCACAACAAAGATGATTACGTTTAGCTTTTTCGGAAACGATTGAACTCAGAACTTAGCACTCAGAAAGATTTATAGTAGAAAAAGCAGTAAGCTTAACAATAATCACAGGATGACAAGGTATATGGAGTAAAAATATATAATCTCTCAAACATTAATAGAGACAGTCACATGCAACATGGTTCGTCATATACTCATCGAGTTTAGAAGCGAAAACCGTGACAGATTCCGAGCGTGTGATTTCTTCATGCAAAAAGTTCCAAGTGAAACAAATTTATACCGAGAAAAAAATACGACGAATATCCAATGAAGAATGCGGAATGCTTAAAGGTTTTGAATGTTTTCGTGTTTGAGTAAGGCCATTGTGGAAGTACTTACTCCACCAATCTTGGACGGTATTAATAAATACCACATATAAAACGACCTTGTCATTGCTAAAGTGTTCCTATGAATTTTTTGTTGGCTTTATCAATAATCGCGCTATTCTCTCAGCTATTCCTCTACTTCTCTAGATCTGAATACTTGGATTAGTGATAGATGCGAGTGTGGACGATTTCAGAGCGTTTCAGCATTTGGTCATCTTATTATTCGGTACATTAGTAGTTTGCTTGTTCTCAACTCACGAGCAACCCTTGCGGTTCTTGCTTCTGTTTGAGTAAAAAGTCTCATATTTATTACCAGAACACTTGATTAGAGCGAAAGATATCCTCATTGGTGTGCCACATCAAGCTCGACAATACAAGCCTATACAAATGGAAATGGGTCATTTCCACATCACTCGTTTAACAGAAACCAAAGTCTCATGATATTAATTAAATTCATTTGGTCGATATAGATGTTAACCAAGGCAGCGAGAGATATCACGAACTAATCGTTTTCGAAATCCCAGTTCGATCTAAATATTTTGATCATAATCGCCTTTGATATACGCAAACAAATTTTTTAAACAAATTTTCGTGACACGTTAGGAGGAACCGTGTTAACAACTCTGAACATCTCCTTAGGTTTGAATCAACGATTGTGTTTCAAAACGTACTAGAATAGAACTGTTTTCGTTTTAAGAACAATCTTTGCCTAACCAAATTCGGTGATGCAAAGAAAATAGGGTGCAATCGGTTAGAGCAGTTTTTGGGTAACGTTTCATTTCTGACACAGGAGATTCGTCAGACCAAGGGTGATAGTCAGGACAGGGAACATGATTAAGTACTAGTCAACCCCCAACCACTGATTTAACCTCACCGCTAAACAGCCTGTAGAACGCCTACGCTTTGTGACGTCTCGTGGAGAATGACCAGGATCAGTGGTCGATTTTCTTACTAGTGTGTATCCACATCAATCTAATATAAGTGAACATGGTCAAGGTCAGTTGACACAGTGGCCCACGTGTGTAAAAGTACATGACTATTGGTTCCGAACATATTTCAATCGATTGCCAACATCGGTGATGTTCGGAAATTGGCTTTGTAAGTTTCGGCAATGTACTCTGCTTCACCGGAGATGGTGAATGAATACATAAACATTGAGTTTGCGGGACGAGGTTCCTGGTCTTTCAACTGGTTTTTTTAAAGTTTGATATGAAAGACTGAAAAAGGAATCACCCCTTCGTGTTAAATTGTTATTAATTTTCAATTAACCAATTAGACGCTGGACTACGCTGGACGTTTGACGTTTCGGTTGATTTCGACCACGGATGAACACCACAAATTCATGCTGATTTCGAATGACTAAGCAGCACGCATTAGGAGGAACAATCTCTTCCTCAGCGCTCACAAAAATAGGTAGTTCTCGGTCGATCGAATTAATTTACACACTGATGGAGTGATCTACGATGAGCAGCCGAGGGTTGTATCCGCTTTTTCACAGCTGGATATATAGATAATTTGAATTGGAAGTTTGCTTTAATCCAGTGTGCTAGATCAGAAAGTGAACTTACTCAAAACAATGTTTTGCTGACAGCACCCAGAACGGCGTGATCAGAGCTCCACCGCAAACGTGCCCTTCAATTGTGATTGGTTGAGCTGGGTCATCCCCGTACACTTCCACCAACTGTTTGTATTCTTCCCGTGGCATTTCTTGCAAACGTAATTTTAACTTTGCGATCACCTCGTCAATGTTTTCCAAATCATCGTTCAATCCAAGCTCATCCAAAATTTTAAAATCTGGCGTTGTACGTTTGGAGGACTGCTAAATGATATTGAATTTGTGATATAGAAGCAAAATCAAATCTGTTTATACATGTGTAGATGAATTTTCAGCAACTAAATTGGTTTTACCACAAAATTCAGAATGAATGATGGACGAACTCTTTACATCAAGTTTAGAATAGTCAGGCACGTTTTCCAGTGTGAAATAGCATATGGTAATCAACCATTGTATTTATGAGTTTTTCTATCTTGAATAAGTAGCGACATATTGTCTTCACGTGTAGCAACATGATTGCAGTCTATAATGGTCGTGTGCAGTGAATGTAGAAAATATTTTTCTTATTTGAGAACCCTATTTATTATATTATATTATTATATTTGCACAATCTGATACAGATATATTGCCGTTGAACATAAACAATGAGATGTACAAGCGAGAAGGGGGGTACAAAGCGTTGTCATCGGCATCGTTGAACGTAGGCATGATACTACCCGGTTGCCTACACCTTCGTTTACCAATTCAATGCTGACTGAAACAGCCTGAAACCTTTTGTTGTGTGTAAATTAAGGGGAAAGTGAGCACCATAATATGTAAAAAATCATATATTTTTTATCTTGTAAAAATCTATACAATTTTACTAAACCTTGGCTTTGGTCGCGTTAATTTGCAATAGATTATTAAGCAGGTTTCAATGTAGCAATTATCGAAATATCCGATACCTTCTTATTTACGATTGATTAACTCAATATACAATTACCAATTTGAGATTCTTTCAATTATAAACACCACGAAACATAATGGTTGTTATTTAGCACAAAATATTCCAAAGCATAACATTCAAAAGATTTCCAAAATTCCAATTTCATTTTCGTCACATTCGAAGCATGATTCCACGACTGGTCTTGTATAGCTTGATGAATAATGTGCAGAAACTTTGATATCTCAGTTTCAAATAATTTTATATCCACATAACCTTCGGATTTCAACCGGAATCGCATTCAGGTGACAAAATTCAAACCGTTTGATTGATGTCATATGCGACACACCTCGTTCAGATTTCGTCTTGTTCATGTTCCAGAGACTTCGAGCAGAACTTACACCTCCAAACTTCAAGATTTTCGGACACAAAAACTAATTCTTTTTCCGTGTTCGTTAGGGATTTGTTTTCACCGTCGTTTAATGAACACATGACAAGGGTTACTTGAATCATATCAAACACTCCAGACATTGTTGATCTAAATGTGTAGTAAATACAAATTCATATAACAAATCATCTTGGTAAACATTAGCCAGAAATTACCGAATTGTCCGGTTTCAACTGGAGGGAAACCAACCAAGGCCATTCGGCGACTCTTGACGCTGCGCCTCCCACAATACGCTTTTCTATTTCTGGCGGGGTCCATTGTCCGCCGTCATATCGGTTCCGTCCACAATGGGAACGAATTGCTGCAAATCGGTGAACACGTTCTCTGAGTAACAATCAACAAGGTGTCACATCGTCTCAAAGACTTACACTCAAAAGCGTTCAATATACTACCAAGTTGCACATTAAACAAGCTCAAAATATGGTGATGTGTAAACAAATTTTGAGTGTAATCGGTTAGAGTCTGTTTTGGGTAACGTTTCCCTTCTGACACAGAAGCTTCGTCAGACCAAGTGTGATAGTCAGGACAAAAAACCCACCACTTACTTACCGCTAAACAGCCCATAGTACGCCTACAGTGTGTCACGTCTCGTGGGAAAGACCGAGATCAGTGGTCAATGGGTTGACTACTAATTAATCATGTTCCCTGTCCTGACCTTCACCCCTTGTCTGACGAAGCTTCTGTCAGAAGTGAAACCTTACCGAAAATCGACTCTAACCGATTGCACTCAAATTTCTTTGCATTATAAATACACGATCGGTCCCAAACATATACCAACCGATTGGGGATGTGAAGTTTAGATAGATTATCTACCTTAAATCTCTTAAGATTTTAAATAAACGTTATATATTGTTGAAAATGTGGTGATCTGCTACAGAAAAGTACGCTGAAAATTTTTGCCGAATACAGCTATTTTCATCGTCTTCCCCTTCTTATTAAGCCGAAACAATTTCTCTTTATTTTCCTAGCCAAGAAAGTTTGATTTCTAATTAATGCCGACAGAAATAAAGTCGACTCACGCATACCTGACCACGCGCCGTTTACTCGTTTACTGACTCAGTGAACGCATTTATGCGAGACCAAATATAATTAAATGGTAAACAGAGGAAAGCTCAAAATATCAGATTCCAATTTGGACGAACCGGAGTGGAGCGGTTAGGTGATCTAGAATTGTTCAGCATGAGTCGACTTCATGCCTGTCGGTAGTAATTAAAAATTGTTTGGGTGTGTGCGTGATGGAAATGAGCATTTTTTGTTCATGGTTATGGGTTTAACCCCATTGAACATGTGTTTGGAGATGTGATTGAACAGGTTGGTCGTACCATCCTTATCCAACAATGGCATACAAACGCTACTTATTTACGATTCTTCCGCTGTTTCAAGCGCATGTGGATACTGATCCTACTGTCCCTACCTGATGAGTGCAAACAGTACTAAACCGGTCGTGGTGTGTGTGTGTGATTGAAATGCATCCAAATTAATATTTTGGTTCACGGTTATGGGTGTAATCCTATTATTCATGTGTTTGGACACATGTGATTGAACGAGTTGGTCTTACCAGCCTTATCCAACAGTGACATACAAGCGCAACTTGTTTACCATTCCTCCACTGTTTCAAGCACGTGCGGATCCTCAGCTTACTGTCCCTACCTGATGAATACAAACAGCACGAAACCGGTCGTGGTTCGTGTGAGATGAAAATGCATTCAAATGAGCATTGTTTCGCAAACGTTTTATGCTTGAGCATGTTTGCGTGCGTGATTTATTGTCGTATACCTTATAAACTTTGGATAAGAACCGTTCATCATCCATTCATACATGATTTTCTCCCTCGTGTAAACCCGGGCTACTTGCTAAGCCTTTTAAACAAACGAAAATCAATTTTAAATTCCGAATTTTTGAAAAAGACCTTATGTATGAACCACACTGGTCAATATGTGGGATTTCAGGCTGCAAAATATCTCTGATGGACTATCACATGAATATATAAATAATATTTGAAAAAGGCTGTCAAAATTAGCAAACTATGCTAAACAGACTGGATTGAAACGTATCGGTAGGCTGGTTATTTTTCAAACAAAATCCTGCTGGCGGATTTTTTTGCCGATGAAGTAATTTACATGCATCAACCGATCTCAGACGGTGTTGTGCTCAAGCTGTTTGCTGAAAAATCAATCGATAGTTTGCAGCACCTACATATTTCCTACATAGAACGAAAGAGACGATCCATCGATGATTAAAAAAATATGATCACTTCATATTCTAAACCGCAATGCAAGCTTTGCCACGGTTCATTATGATTTTGATGTCGTTAACAATTTTTTCACATTGAACTTCACAATGGAATTCGTTGTTTAGCTACAATTATTCGAGCACGCGAAAGATTGTTTGATTTTCCATCACGCATTCGATTAGGTAGTTTGTCGAGGACATGACACATCGGTTCTATTTCATGAAATTTGGAAAATGCCCATTGCAACACCAACCGCATAGAAGCCTCGTTTACACACGCTGGTATCAATCATCACTTAGTCTAATGATCCCGGTAGTCAACGATTCAAGAATATGCATTAAAAAACGAATACTTTACAGCACCATAAAGTTACGGTATGAATGAAAATGTGAAGAAAATGAGAGCGTATAACGAGGAGAGTATATCAAATGTACGGCTCACGAGTGATGTTCGTTTCCTTATGTAAGTACAATTTCACTTTAAGTATCACCATTCATGGAGAATACAAATCATTGTAAATTTAAGTATTGCAGACAAAAATGACAACGAAAATCGATACACGGGGTTGGAGTTTATATGGATAGCACATGTGAAATTCTCACCACTCTCTTGAAACAAGAGCCTTAGTTGGTGTTCTTCGGTAGACACAATTTTATAACTGAGAATAAAATCGCGCCGTATCCTTCGTTAAGTAATGTCAGGTAGTCCGACATCACAATCTTTTAATTGTAATAGGGTTCGTAATAAAGCACTCGATCAACCGATGAAAAGGTTATAGATGGGGAATACTCTGTCTTCACCTGCTTATCGGTAAGTGATGGAGGATAAAATATAACTGAGGAGGAGGTCTCAAAAAGCTCGGATATTTAAAGGGAATAAAAACAATGAACTGATGTCTCTCGACTGGCACAAATGTCAATAGCTTGTTATTCACAGGTTTTCAAATACCGGAGAGCATATTGCTTGACTACGTCGAGGGGTAATACAAAGAATGGCAACCAATTTGCTTGTCAAAGCAGAGCTCTACGAACGATCCCACTGTATGTTTACATCACATGGCTCTACATGAGCTCGAACAAAGATCATCATCTGTCAAATGTTGTTTCTCAAACACAAATGATTTCAGCTTTTACCGAAAGTGCGAAATTCGTGAAGCTTTTGAAAACAACTAGATGCAACCCACGACTTTGACAGACGAATATGTGGATAACTTAGTAATAGATCAGAAAAGTAATGGTCACCGTACTAGGTTCTTTCTTGCTATGAACTGTGAACCGATTTATTCAAAGTGATGTTCTCTCTCCATAATATTTTCAACACCTGTCTCACCAAACAGATATTTGTCACGTAGATTCACACAGAGTTACTGTTGCCGATAACTTAAACTGCACTCATCATCTAAATCTGTGCTTGTTTTACACGTTTTTACTTTAATATTCTGCGTCAGCCTCAAGGTGAGTTCCCAATTTTCTCTTTATTGTATCTCACTTCATCTTTTGCACGGTTATCCAAATAATGTTCTTGTGAACCTTTGCAAAAGACTTTGTGATAATTGAACGTTGATTAAAAATTATTTCTTGTGGAAATTATATCTTTTACGAAATTAACTTTGAAATACTTTTGAAACAACGTTTTTGGATTTGTGATCAACTCATGAATATTATTCTCAATGAGAATTTTCACTAACGCTATAAGGTGAATTCGACTACTACTCTATTCTACTGCTCTATCAAACTATAATATGCTGCAACTCGAATGTCCATAACTCGCGATAATTTAACTCATCCGCCTAAAAATATCTCTGTCAAAAGAGTGCTGTCATTGAAAAAGTGAGGAATCATTTATCTCGTTGACATTGTGTATGTTTTTAAGTCGCCGTGACTGTATACCGTCCTCTTTTCAATAAACAAAAAGGCCCGGCTATAATTTTAAATATCTTCAATTATAGCTTTGTGTTTTCTTCATAATTTCTATAATAACTTTCATTTAAATTATAACCAAATGAGAATCCAGCAGATGCGGTTTTGCTAAGACCTTCGTTTTTTCTACAACGTTTTCAGCTTTAATCATTCATGATTTCAAGACAGATCGAAAGACGATACGCCGATTGATGGGATAACTAGATCGGTGAATAATTCATAGGTAAATCAAATCATCGTAGGTCAGTATTTGTGTCAAATTTATGTGAAGCGAATCTTTTATCGTGCATAAAAAATCTTGTGATTTGTCTGACACGAACTTCAAGCAATGAAAAAAGCATTCTATTACATATGTAACACCATTCACTGTAATTCTAATTTTGTATATATTTTGAAACTACTTTAAGTATTCTCTTTCCTGTACAATACTCATGTGTTTGTTTGACTGATAATATATCAAGGTCACAATAATATACTGTGAATTTTTCGTGAATCGTATTATCCGTGCTTGGAGTGAGTTGTGTTTGTGGAAATATTCAGCTGCTCGAGAGGATTTATCACAGAGCAACTTAAATGGTTAGCTGTCTCCGCAAAGCTTCATATGAGGATCGACTGGTTCGTCTTAATTTGGATAGCAGACTGGTTCAATTGGATCTAATTCTAACATATAAAATAATGAACTCAAAGATGCACATTCTGAGGCATTTATTTGGCCTCCGATCAAGCCATGTCACACGTACTCACCAATTGGCATTTGATATTCCACATTCTCACCGGAACTGTCGTCGGTTCTTCTATTCAGTGTGCGTTAGTTTCTTATAGAATTCCTTACCGTCAGACGTTGTACAAACGTCTAGTGAAAGGATTTTCATGAACAAATTGGATATATTTATGAGTAGTAATTCCACCCTACTCCCGTTTATATAACACGGCATTTATTCTTATGAATATTTTCCCACCATACTGAGATAAAAGATGACAATTTTTCTAACTACAAGAAGTGTCGATCTTCCCAAAGCCTCATTTTGTAGTGTTTGTGTGTGGTGATCTGCATCTATTAGGATACTTTGTTATTGTATGGTTTAGTATCAGAAACGTTTAAAAAATATTATCACTAACCTTGTTTCAGGGATTTTCGACATACGTGACTACTTACGATAATTTCAACGCACTAGAACAAGTGGTGCAAACCTAGATTACGCTTATAATTCTACGAAGTTTGTTCGGTAACGCCTAGGCATATTTTTCGACTCAAAACGGAATCATTTATTCGTAAGACAGAATTTATATGTTTTTGCTGACCAGATTTTGAGCACCGGTGCCTTATTAGCCAGATCTATGTTTACTTATACATTATTGTATTTTCTTCTCGATAAAATTCAAATGATGCATGTCACCCGCGATTCTATGATTAATTATACGTTAAATCATAGGCAGCAAATTCGGAACAGGGCTAATCTTATGTATTATATACTTAAGATACATTCATGTCGCTTATAAAGCAGGAAAATTTAGCACACTCCCGTCATTTTCACGTGTGCCTAACTTTGAACTTGATAATTCAATTGATTCCCTAAATGCTTTATGGTCCAATGATTCCTTCATTCAAGCGTAAAACAGAGGAAAGAATGGGGTCATAATTAATTGTGTATATGGATATTAGTCTCTCGAATAAGACGATAAGTGGAAATGAAATTCTAAGTATTTAGCGAACATACAATCTTCATCAAATTAATGTTGCCGGCATCAAGATGACAAATTGTCAGATTCCGATAAGCACTTGTCCCACAAGAAGTTATTAGTCGGTTAAATAGGATGAAGATAAATAAACGTGCGCAACAGTCAACATATTCAACTCTAAAATTATCGTGGTCACCATGTTTTGAATGCAAACAGGAGAATCACGAATTATCGACATTTTCAAAGTAGCTATGAACATTTAATAGACGAATAATGGATGAAGATTCATTTAAAAGCCCTTTAAACTATCATCTTCAAACAGAAAATATATAGACAGATTGCAATTTATAATTCAAAAGTTTTACTACAGTATATGTCATCAGCGTATACATAGAATAAACACAACTAAAAGTAGAAGATACAACTGTATAACATTCGGTTTGATGTATATGCATCATTATTCGAAAGGAATTTGAACTAGTTGTCGGTCGAATGAGTTTATTTAGCATAGTACTACAAATGAAACGATCTCCACGGAGAAAAGTTGCAAGGGAATTCCTTCCTCTAATTCTAGATACCCAACTCCTTATATTCAAACGCGTTGGAATAGTTTTATCAGGCTCGTATGAAGAACTTGGATGATTTCACTGTTCAATATCGCGTAATTCGACATGCACCGCTGTTTGTTGCCTTACACCCTGCGTCTGGAAATTCGCTAATGGTTATTTATTAATTTGAACAATGTTTCAACCCATTCGCTTTCAAATAAAAGCACATGGAAGTTATTGATTTGTCAACATGTCATTCGTAACAGCAATGTTATCAACAAACATTAGTCTTCAATAGCTGCGACAAGAGAGAGAGAAAATTGATGCTATTAGATCCCACGTTCAACAACTGAACGGTCTGTGCAGAAAACGCAGTCTTGCAAATAACAAGATTCGCTACTCTACTCGAAATCAATACAAAGGCTTGTATCAAATTTAATCGAGATAATTGGTTTATCAACTCACTTGTTCCAAGCGTGTTTTTGTATTTCAAGTGTTTGAGAATACCAGACCAAAAATCCTCCTGTAGCGTTGTGAATATGTGGCGATACATTGGTTTATTCGGGAAGTTTGGAAAAAAACAATAAGATTTGAATAATATATTCCGTAGAAATAGAAACAGTGAATAATCGAAAATGTTCCGGTATCAAAAGCAAGGGGTGCATTAACAATCACTGCTCTTACTGAAAATTACTTCCGTATCATCGAGTCAAACTTCACAAGCGTGAATGTTAGACCCACTGATTTTCAACGAGCTAGAAATTTGATTTGCGAAATAGGTGATATATTTGAAAAGCCTCTCTCGAGGACTTTCGTATTTTTGATTTAAAAAATCTCTAAACTGCTGTTAGAAAGTTGCATGCCCTGAATTAAAGGGAATACCCAACGATCCCAATTTCTCATCCATTCAAATTGAAATTAGCAAAATAAATGAAAAAAATAAGATCATACGCATGGATGTTAGATTGAATGATCGCAAAAGTGGTAATATTGAATGAACGTGAGGTGTCGCTTATCTAGTTACAACATTAATCGAGATGAAAAAGATAATATTCCCTTTGAAGTAATGTGCAGTGCTTCTACATGACTCGTATCGGAGCAACTCGGAAATCAAGGCAATAATCACTGCGACTACCAATAACATTTGATAACAATCAACTTAACATTTCAACAAGAGATGTCTAATTGATTGGACTATAAAACATTCCATACGAGGTCATACGAACCTCTTTGACTTTTCGTACTGCCGAGCCAGGGGTGATTTAATCCTCTGTTCAACATTTTACATACAGTGAATCATCCACTTGAACACCTGTTTCCTTCCAAATGAGTTGATAAACGTTAATAAAGATAGGCATCGTTTAATTTATTTTATCTGGCCAATTAAGTGATTTTCAGCATCTGAATTATTTTCTCGATTGACCTGTTGCTCTATCAACAAAAATGTTTCGTTGGTTTCGATAATTATTTACACACCTACATCGCACTGTGGATCTCACATGCCCATCCGTTACACAACACAACCGGTTTCTGGCTGTTTGCTGTGCTCGGGTTCAGCGAGCCTTGAAACATTGGTAAAATGATGAACAAAGTTATATTTGTATGACGCAATTGTATAGGGTTATACCAAAGAACCACGATGTTGAAACACAGAATCACATAGTGATTCGTGGTGAAGCACTCTAGGCGCTTATGGATCACCAAAGTGATGTGTTGCTCACATCCCCGAAATTACAGTCCACTACCGGTTTCTGGCTGTTTGCCGTCATCAGGTGGAGACAGTAAGATTAGATTCGGTGAGCTTTAAAACAATGGATTAGTGGTGAACAAATTTATATGAAATGCCAGTGTTGTATAGGGTTCATACAAAGAACCACGCTTTTCAATTACATAATCACAAAGTGATTCCAGGATAAGTGCTCGAAGCGCTTATAGAAGACCAATGTATTGTGTTGCTCAAATCCACACCCTTACACACCGCTACAACAGTGCCATACAAATATACCATTGTTTACTTCTATACAACAGTTTCAAGAGTCACTGAACGTGATCTTACTGTCTCCACCTGACGACGGCAAACAGCGAGAAACCGGTAGTGGTGTGTAAGGGATGGAGATGTGAACACCACAATACATTGGTCTTTTATATGCGCCTTGAGTGCTTGACCAAGAATCACTTTGTGATTCTATATTTGAACATCGTGGTTCTTTGTAAAAACGCTATATAACAGTGGAGTTAAAGTATAACGTTGTTCACACCTACATTGGATTTCAACAAATATAATTTAGATACATGAAGCGCTCAAGTGTTTAAACAAGCTAAATCAAGCGTCAAATGAAGAAAGCTTAACATTTCACAGTATATTGTAGCGTATTATCATTAATGTTGCTTGAAACTGGAAATAACCTATTGAATTTCTATCCATAACAGCCCAAAATGTCGAATTCAGGATATTCCATCTAATTCACTTAACATCAACCAACATAAGTTAATGGAAACATCTCATACAAATTGCTCGAAAGCCTTTCTATGATCATCGGGGTTCGTTAAAAATGTTCATCTTGCTACGCTTGGATTTCGCTTCTTCTTATTGTATTGACTCCTTGAGTTTAGTTTTCTGTTTCTAATGTACATATTAACGCAAGTTTGTATCTAACATAAAAACGGTTTAGTTTTAAACATCGGTGAAATAGCTAGAAAAGATCTATTTCAGAAACAGCCCCGAGAAAAAGAAAATATTTCGCGGAAATAAGTTTGTGACCAACCGTAAATGTAAACTTTCGCTACATTTAGCATCAGTTTAACACAAAATAAAGTTTCTTACTTTACTGGCAATTGATTGTCCAAGAGAAAGCAAAATGGCGAATGTTACCGTGAATGTGATTAGCTGAAAATATGCAAATGAGGCAATATATATATATATATAATGAGTTATATATATATCATACATACAAAATCATTACATACAAAATATTGAATACTCCAGATCATCCACTCAAACATTTGTTCAAATACCGTGAGTCATGAATTACACGTAGCCACTCAGCGGCACTACAAATTCTCAATTCCCGTACTAACTGTCGTCGATATTGCTATTCGGTACGTGTCTGTTTCCTGTGGAATGCCCTTCCCGAAGCAATTATCAACTCTCCCACTCAAAACGTGGACACTTATTTGTTAAATAACGATTTGACGATGCCTGTATGTATATATATATATATATATATATATTCAAGTTTCAAGATTCAAAAATTTATGGTCACAAAAAAGCACATAGCTTCACAATTACCATATCATAGTACATATTCCTTCAATAAGAGGTATAATAAAACTATGCGATGTCACTGGAGTCAAGTAATATGCTCATCCTGAGTCGATACACAGGCATCGCCAAATCGTTATTTAACAAATAAGTATATATATATATATGGAGGAATGCTATTTTTACTCAGAATACTCATCCGAGAAGCTACTGGATGGGAGTCCGTTTCACAACCACATCTGAAATAGTCTTAGTTATCTTGGAGATGATATGGCGATAATCCTAGATATTGGTTTAATAACATAACCTTGATAAAGTTTTCTATTAGAGTCAACTGGTTCTGGGCGGTCGTGCAGTTCAACTATCTTTGAGTTCAATTTGAGAAGTCAAATGCAAAAATGGTGGAAGTTACGAAAATACATAGCAACAGCAAAAAACAATCCTAATTAAGATAGCTTTTGTTTACTAACCAACAATGTACGCCAAATCATCATGCGAGAATAAGTGAAATAATGTAAGCCCAACCAAAACTTCTCTATTGCATTGTTGATCGTTATTATGTACGGTCTTGAACTAATCGGACCGATAACGTCTACATCGGAAACTGATGTTCAAACGCGGGTCGTCCAGATCTTCATTCCTCTGCGTAGGATTATCTTTTAAGGGCTTTGCATCCGAATTCATTAGGTGAATCTGTTTATAACCTTCTCCCTCTTTCCATTTACCACTAGTTTTAAAGTTAATTTCGTTTCAACATTATAAGAAATTTCTTTGTTCAACTAAGCACCATGGCCACGTACTTCATTTTTCGCAACCGTGCGTCAACACTTTACAAAATAGATCTAATTGTTCAAATTTGGTCGCTCATATGCAGAAAATCACCGCATATGTTTAACGAAAATGAGTGAGGAAATTCAGCAAAGTGAGCCAAGAAACAGAGTCTTGATTTAGGTATCTACAAGTTCACAAAGCACACCTCTTACCGTTTACATTGTTATTGTGTACTAATGTCTTAAGTCTGACGAAGCTTCGGTGTCAGAAGTGAAACGTTACCCAAAAACGACTCTATCGATTGCACTCAAATTTCTCTGCATTATGAATACACGATCGGTCCCAAACATAT
>JACCGJ010013771.1:0-13295 GCA_013407085.1 Atriophallophorus winterbourni | reverse complement strand
TATATATATACATATATATATATATATATATATATTTCATATATATATTTCATTATTATTATGACCCCTAAGACCCTATAGAATCTTGAAGGCTTTTATTAGGTCACCTCGCAGCCGCCGTCTCTTTAGTGAGAACCAACCGTGGTCCGGGAGTCTCAATCCATAGGTTTTTCTTGCCTGACACTTGTAGCGGATAAGCCGAGCGTTACGTTAATGAGAATCGTTATAAGTGTTGCGAATTATTATCAGCGTATGAAATTATGTATAAATATATATTATATTTATGCAAGAGAAGAATACGCTGTGTCAACAACAGACTTACGAAATCCTTGCGTGGTCCACTCGGATTATTGCTAACAACGAATTTGACCCGTGTTATTTCTTTAGCGGGATAATTGCTCGTCGTAGATGGAACAAGCAGTGAATTACCGAAAAGAGAAGAAATATTCTAGGTCAGTAATCTAAAACAATTAATTACTGATTCGGCATCAGGCAAGTTATCAGACGTTCACGCTGTAGGAAGCGCAAGTGTGTGTTCAGTTGATTTAAACAAAACGATACACGGCATCATGATGGAAAACGTTTATGGAAATATACTTACATTTTGGAATTATTAAGGAATTATATCAATTGAGAATAATTCCTACATAATTCCCCCCTAGAGCGGTGGCTGTTCAGCCATGCTCGACATCCATCTACGGTGTGCACCGACGGGGTCTTGCCACGGTACGGCCAGTGCGTGTGCCCGGGGTTTTCCGTGTCGTCGGTTGTCACCGCTGTCCGTGAATGCAGCGGGGTTTCCATCATGGGTTGTGTTGCTGGCGTGGACGGGGGTGAAATGCTCAAGTCCTCGCGCATCGGCTGCGTATCTGGAGTCGACAAAAAGGGAGACGAGGGAAAAGAAACAAAGGGGACTGGCTGTGAATGGATAGTCACAGTCGTAGGGCCTCCTCGGTCTGTATTCGATTCCATGTACGCTGGCTTCAATTGGTCGATGCTGACTGAATCCGGGCGGCCGTTGCGTTCAATGACGAAGTACTTGGCACTGCGGGAGATCACTTTGAATGGGCCGTCGTATGGTGCTTCAAGGGGCCGTTTTACACGGTCTACGCGCGTGAATACGTACGGGCACGACAGAAGATAATTGTCGACGTGACTTGTACGAGATGTTACACGGGTAGGCGGAGCATGTATTTCTCGCATGAAGGCGCGAAGCCGGGAGACATACGGAGCTGTTTCAATCGCAGTCAGGGGTGTGGAGTCCGTCAGCAGTTCGGCGGGGAGTCGCAGAGTAGTTTCGTAAACCATATCGGCTGATGTGCAACCGATGTCCACTTTTGCGGTTTTGCGGATGCCGAGCAGTTTGTCAACCCAGGATGCGCTGGATTCGGTGGCGACGAGCGCAGCCTCCAATTGACGATGTAATCGTTCAACGAGGCCGTTCGCGGCTGGATGGTAAGCCGTCGTCCGAAAATGTTCGCATCCCAGTAGACCATTCAGTTCTGCGAAGAGGTGGGACGTGAACTGGGCTCCGCGGTCTGTTGTGATCTGGGACCGTAATTCGCGATCCAACCAGAGACGAAGGTGCGAGCTACGGTTTCCGCGGATGTATCCACTAGTGGGCACGCTTGGGGCCAGCGTGTGAATCTATCGATGCACGTCAAAAGATGAGTGCACGCACGGGATGAGGGTAATGGTCCGACAAGATCAATATGTACATGCCGAAAGCGTCCATCTGGAAGTGGAAATTTTCCAGGGATAGAGCGGGTATGGCGATGTACCTTACTACGTTGGCAGGCAAGACACTGTTGTGCCCAACAACGAATGTCGTTTCGCATGCCATGCCAAACATAGCGGTCTGTGATGAGTTTTGTGGTTGCGCGTTTGCTCGGGTGGGATATTCCGTGCAGGTGCTCGAAAATCCGTCGTCTGTAATCCTTTGGTATAAAGGGACGTGGATTTCCTGTCGATGTATCACAATGGATACGCATTCGACTGCCTGGCACTGGTAAGATAGCAAACTGCAGGGAAGCTTCGGAAGTGATTTTTGAAAATTCCGGGTCGTCCTCTTGTAGGGCGGCGATTTCCTCTAAATCAATCTTCGATATCTGGGAAATACATGCGCGTGATATAGCATCTGCCTCGACGTTGATGGGTCCCTCGATGTACCCGACGTCAGTGATGAACTGCGCGAGGTATTCCAAGTGGCAGGTTTCCCGAGGCGAGTAGCGGTCGGCGGCAGCGCTGGAGGCGTGGATCAAGGGCTTGTGGTCCGTGTAGATGGTGAATTGACGTCCTTCCAGGATGTGTCGAAAGTGCTTCACTGCGAGGTACATCGCAAGTAGTTCTCGGCTGAAGGTAAAATACCTGGCTTGAGCCGGTAGCAGCTTTCGTGAAAAAAAGGACAGTGGTGCGCACTCGTCGTCAATGACTTGTTGTAGAACGTCACCGACAGCCACTTGGGAAGCGTCTGTTTTGAGCACAAGCTCAACTCTGCCGTCCGTGGAGAGATGAGCCAGCGAAATGAGCGTGCTGAGGGATGCTTTGACTAATTGGAACGCGGCGATAGCTTCTGTTGTCATGTTGAACTTCTTTGGATTTCCCCGCAAAAGATCAGTTAACGGTCTGCATTTGTCCGCGCAATTTGGTATGAATCTGCCGTAGAGGTTAATGAATCCAAGGAATTGACGTAGCTGGCGAAGTGACGTTGGAGTTGGGTAATCTTCAATCGCTGAGATTTTCTGTGGAATGGCATTGATTCCACGAGAATCGATTGTGTGTCCAAGGATTTCTAGTGCTAGTCGGCCGAAATGGCATTTGGCCAGGTTGATTACGACGTTGTATTCCTGAAGACGTTGAAAAACCAGTCGAAGGTGATCTATATGCTGCTCGTGGCTTTTACTAGCGACAAGAATATCGTCGATGTACGTGAAGGTGAATGGCAGACCTCGCATGACTTGATCGATGAAGCGCTGGAAAGTTTGAGCGGCGTTGCCGAGTCCAAACGGCATGCGAAGGAATTCGTAGAGACCGAAAGGTGTAGTGACAGCAGTCTTCGGAACGTCGGCGTCTGCTACTGGGATTCGATGGCGCGCACAAGATCGATTTTGGAAAAAATCTTCTTGCCGCAGGCGCTCAGTGAGAAATCCTGGATGTGAAGTATGGGATACCTGTCAGGCACTATGAGCTTGCTGAGGCCTCTGTAGTCACGATATGGTCTCCAGTCGCCTGATTTTTTTAAAACCATATGTAGAGGCGATGACCATGGGCTATTAGAGGGTCGAATTATTCCAAGTTGTAGCAGTTGCTCGAACTCCGCTTTGGCAGCGGTGAGCTTGTCAGGGGACAATCGTCGCGGTCTTGCGTTCGTCGGCGGGCTGGTCGTGAGGATGTGGTGAGCAATCCCGTGTTGGATGTCTGGCGTGCAGCGCGATGGCTGGCTGATAGCCGGGTAGTCTTGAAGCAGCATTGCAAACTTGTCGTCTGGTAGAGCGAGTTTCAGTCCGATCGAATTGATCGATGTCGCTTTTCCAGCGAGGCGTACTGCGGATTTGTTGTCCAACAGTTGTTTGCGCTGAACGTCAACTACTAGCCCGAACTCTGTTAAAAGGTCGGCTCCGATGATCGGCTGACGAACGTCGGCGACGATAAATGTCCATGGGAGATTTCTGCGCAAACCAAGGTTTGGCAGAAGGAGACGCTGGCCATACGTTTTGATGCGTGTGCCGTTAGCCGCTTGTAGATTGACGCCAGTTGGGTCCATGCGGGTGCTTGCACTATGAGGTGGAATGACACTCACCTCCGCTCCTGTGTCAATTAGGAAACGGAGACCTTTTGGGGAATCATCAATATAGAATAGGCGACTTACGGTGTGGCCAGCTGCAGCCGTCGCGATTACTGGCTGGCCTGCTCTTTTTCCGCTTCAGCTTGACTGGCGTCGGGGAAGGAACAGGGCTGCACACAGTGACTGGCGTTAGCACCAAACTGTTTATGGTACTTCCAGAAGCCTGTGTTGGCAGCCTGGCGCGAAGCGTTTGCGCGGTTGTTTTGGGGACGACGTTTTTGCTGTTGAGGTTTACGCTATTGATACGTCGTCTGTATTGACAGTGTAAGACGTTCGATTGCGTCCTCGATACGAGCGAAACGTGGGTCCGTCGGGGCTTGTGGCGTGTCTTCGGTCACCACATGTACTTGGGCATTGCTTGTTTGACACTCGTGTACCTTGTCATCGGCGAGTGCCAATTTCTCCAATGATGCTTCGCTTTCTTGTATGGATACGAAAGACCTCGTGTGAGCAGACAGGCACTTGATCCAAAAGTGCATTAGCACAGTATCACTGACATTTTTGCCGCCTGCGAGCGTGCGCATATGCCGCAACAGTTGCGAAGGTTTTCGATCGCCCAACTCCGTTATCTGGAGAAGTTGTTGCATGCGAGCTGCGTTGGACGTGCCGAAGCGTTGTAGAATGGCAGCCTTCAGTTTGTCGTAGGGATAATCTAATGGTTTCGGATCCAAGACGTCGATCACTTCGGATGCAACCTCCGTAGGAAGGTTGGCGGTGACCTTAGCGAACTTCATGTCTTGTGATTTGATACGATAGCTCTCGAACTGAGCTTCGACCAAAACAAACCACACTCTCGGGTTTGACATCCCGAAAGGGGGCAATCTGACATTAGAGTTAATGGCGGCTTCGTCGCCGGACGACATAATGAATACAAAATGAAGGTAAAAAAATTTAAAAACGGGCTCACCAGTTTGTAGCGGATAAGCCGAGCGTTACGTTAATGAGAATTGTTATAAGTGTTGTGAATTATTATAAGCGTATGAAATTATGTATAAATATATATAATTATATTTATGCAAGAGAAGAATACACTGTGTCAACAACAGACTTACGAAATCCTTGTGTGGTCCACTTGGATTATTGCTAACAATGTATTTGACCCGTGTTATTTCTTTAGCGGGATAATTGCTCGACGTAGATGGAACAAGCAGTGAATTACCGGAAAGGGAAGAAATATTCTGGGTCAGTAATCTGAAACAATTAATTAGTGGTTCGTCACCAGGCAAGTTATCAGACGTTCACGCTGTAAGGAGCGCAAGTGCGTGTTCAGTTGATTTAAACAAAACGACACACGCAATCATGATGGAAAACGTTTATGGAAATAAACTTACTTCTTGGAATTATCAAAGAATTATATCAATTGGGAATAATTCCTACACACTCAACCATCCCAGTCGCAAGGCGCTGGACACTTTCGAGACATGCTATATCTTTTTTTCAAGTACGGTGCCCAGGATTGAACGCAGTATTCCACTACTTTGTATAAGGGAATAAAGATTGAAGGTTTTCGGCAAGATAATGCTAAGCGAAGTCCGAACAATTCTCTGCGAGCCTTGTTTGCAGCTTCCGCACATTGAGTAGCCAATTAAAATCGCCTGTTATAGTAACCTGAAATCCTGCACTTTCTGAGCAGCAGTCAGTCTGATAGTTCGTTCGCTGACTTCTCGTTGGGTTGTCGCTGAATAAGTCTTCAGAACACAGCTCTTCCCTAAGTTTAGTGCAATTCCCAGGTCTTTGTCCACTCGATAACCTTTTCTAAATCAAAAATAAGCGTATATCTACTGTCGGTTGCTAGAATCTTAACATCATCAGCAAACAGGGAGCAGCGTGAAATCAGGCAGGCTGCAACGTCGTTAACAAAAATAACAAAAAAAATAGTGGACCAAGCTCAACACATTTGGTAGGCTTACTATACAATCTGTGAGGTTGTTCCGAAACTTGAACTCACGGTTTCTGAAAAAGTGCTCACGTGCCGGTGACTTGGGCCTGAAATACCTCTTGTTTTTCCTTATCAAATTATTGACCTTGACAATTATACACTTCCCGTTGATTCGTGTTCCGTGATTGCTGTCATGCACCTTCGTGCACCCTTTTGGCTACCGCGATAAATCTTTCATCTCCTGTGCCTTTTCTCCAACGTTCTTGGGGACATTATTGTAGTAATCTGGTCTACTACAAATTAGTGAGCCCGACGTGATGCACGAATCCTTCGTGTACTATTATTGGTAAGCCCAATATCCACGCACAATTCGAGATTTTTTCCGGTAAGTCTTTTCCTGATTTACATTGGCGTTATTTCAAGATAATTTTTTTACCTCCTTCAACACGTTTTACTTCAAAACGTCATATGCGTCGCATAACTAGATTTGTTGATCAATTCACAAGTCGGGTTAGAACACAATCTACAGGGCAGACAGTTTACTTTGTATACTGCTTGTAAGCCCCTCGTACATCAATCAACGGATCGTCGGGTAGGTACTCTCCTAGAGAGACTATGCACCAGGATTTTGTCAGTCATTTTACGACTGACATACGATATATCTTAGGTGCCACAATTCCTATCCTTACAACGTGTGTGATGGACTGGCCACTCTCCCTCGAACTCAGCGAAATCGCTGCAGTGCAAGCTACCGATGCCGACATCGCACAGCTCTGGGACGCCTATTATTTCATCACACCGTCTCCCTTTGCGCGATGGTTTGGGCAATATCCTTTGCGACCTATCGCAAAGCGCTTTCCGACTACTTACCCTGTCTGCTTTTAGACGGCGCATTAGTCACACCATACGCAATCTTTCCCATCCTGACATTCGTGCTTGCGTTATGTTTCATACGGGAAAATTTGTATGGTCGAAAGCCAGTGGGTACATGCAGCATGACACTGTCATGGCACCTACGCCATCTGGGATAATAACCGCTCGTACATCAAATATATACCCACAATCCGCCATCTCCACAGTGAGTATGCGCATGGAACGGCACATTTGCCAATTATGTAGCGGGTATTTAACACGTTATTATCGCTTGGTATATCCCGTGCATCTTCATATACCTCATCACTATAACTTGGACGTGGCCAAAAATCCATGCACCAGAGAGTTTTTTCTTCTCACTTCTCAGGCACACATGCACCTCCAGCTTTGGAAAACGTGGCACGCGCCACCCCCGGATCACCGACGCTTGTCGCCATCCTATCCGGGTAACCTGGAATGCACGCATCCTTCGTTTATCTCCTCGGTACGCATGTACCTCCCGCAGTGGAAACCGTGGCACGCGCCACCCTGGATCGCCGACGCCTGTCGCCATCCTCCCGGTAGCCCCTACCATCAGCACACGCCGCCCAACACGAGCGATCTCCCAAGACGGTCGCCATTGACCGTGTTGGCAAGCATGACACTGTCTCAATCGACAGAGTCAAACAGGTTCTCATGGACGATGAAGTTATCCCACATGACCTAACGCCAACCCCGGCACCACTGGTCATTACCCCTCCTGTACCCACAGCTAACCCAGAGCCGGCCACTACAGGAACCAAACGTGCCAAACGGCAACCCGTTCGATTCGTTTTTTTGTTGTAAATAGTTAATACTTTCATATCTTTTGGCATACACGCGTGCATTATTTCGTACCTCATTCTAATCACTCGGTCGTGGCACTAAACCCATGCACCAGGGAGTTTTCTTTTTCTTTCTTCCCCCAGGTACGCACCCACCCACCGCTGATGCCACCGAATCGCGCACCATTCCTGGTCCACCTACGCTTGCCTATCAACTCACCCGGTAGCCCTAACCACCAACAAGAGCACAATTGTTCCAACACGCCTGTCATGTCACACAAGGTCCTTACCAGCCCAGATTGACGCGCCAACCGATTCTCCTGGCGCGGCCGTTTACCATCCTTCTTCGGGACGCAGGAAATTCTGAGCAGGGACTGTGTTTTCGAAGCTTCTGGTTCTTGTTGTCAAGCCTACGAATGCGCCTGTTTCTGCTCAAATTGGGTTCATACTAAGACCACGCCAAACGGGAAAATCCCGCTAGCAGCTGTTCACTCCATGTGAGGCGGCTCGGCAGTACGTTCACTCACATGTGAGACGCTACTTGGCTTAGTCCTGATCGGTTCACCGTACATCCTACTCTCGAACCACCGAAGATCGACCCACGCAGACCGAGCGCCCTGGCTGACTTCTATGTGACTGGTTGCTGAAAGACTACGTTCCTACCCGGGGTAACCTGACACCCGCATGCGCCATGCTACTGGCAACTCCCGATCAGAAGTCCTCGCTGACCAGACTTCTTGGAGGGGGCTGTGTAACACCGCTTGTTTTTCCTCATCAAAATATTGACCTTGACAATTATACACTTCCCGTTGATTCGTGTTCCGTGATTGCTGTCATGCACCTTCGTGCAACCTTTTGGCTACCGCGATAAACCTTCCATCTCCTGTGCCTTTTCTCCAACGTTCTTGGGGACATTATTGTAATAATATGGTCTACTACAGGCCTACTCTTGAGAAGTTTCAGAGAATCTCCCCTTGTAGCTGATTTATGGGCAAGTTTAAGAATTTCATTAATATTATGACCCCTAAGACCCTTTGGAATCTTGGAGGCTTCTATTAGGTCACTCCGCAGCCGCCGTCTCTTTAGTGAGAACAAACCGAGGTCCTGGAGTCTTGCCTCATAGTTTCTTCTTGCCTGACACTCAACCATCCTAGTCGCAAGGCGCTAGACACTTTCGAGACATGCTATATCTTTTTTTCAAGTACTGTGCCCAGGATTGAACGCAGTATTCCAAGTAAGGTCGCACGACTACTTTGTATAAGGGAAAGAAAATTGAATGTTTTCGGCTAGATAATGCTGAGCGAAGTCTGAAAAATTCTCTGCGAGCCTTGTTTGCAGCTTCGGCAGATTGAGTAGCCCACTCAAAATCGCCTGTTACAGTAATACCGAAATCCTTCAGTTTCTGAGCAGCAGCTATTCTGATAGTTCGTTCGCTGACTTCTAGTTGGGTTGTCGCTGAATCAGTCGTCAGAACACAGTTTTTTATGTTTAGTGGGAATTCCCAGGTCTTTGTCCACTCGATAACCTCTTCTAAATCAGAAATAAGCGCATATCTACTGTCGGTTGCTAGAATCTTAACATCATCAGCAAACAGGGAGCAGCGTGAAATCAGGCAGGCTGCCACGTCGTTTACAAAAATAAGAAAAAATAGTGGACGAAGCTCAACACATTTGTTTGGCTTACTAAACAATCTGGGAGGTTGTTCCGGAAGTTGAACCCACGGTTTCTGAAAAGATGCTCACGTGCCAGTGGCTTGGGCCTACTCTTGAGAAGTTTCATAGTATCTCTTCTTGTAGCTGCTTTAGGGGCAAGTTCAAGGATTTCATTATAATATGACCCCTAAGACCCTTTAGAATCTTGAAGGCTTCTGTAGCAACCTGTAATTTCACTTTCTTTCCAATTGTATTTTCGTTTTTTTCGATGCTTATTTAATAAGCAGTTTGGACATACTTATCTTTGTATCATTTTTATCAAGTAACTTAGAAATTATCGTTTTGTTCCGATAATCGTTATTGCCACATCGATCTTTCGATTTCTTCTTCTCTTATTCACTCATAGACTATTTCAAGTTCAAGTTGCACAGGGCTGAAGGTGGCTAAAAGCTAATCACGCGCTCAGATTTAATTTGACGGTATGCGGTTGAGCACCCGGCACTGCGATATGGAGTATACAGTTCGTACTTCTCACACGTTCTTGTTCACGAATATCTGGAAAGTTAGGTAGGGTTTCTCTTCACCAGCACGGTGAGAGGTCAGCTATTCAGGAAACAATGCAATAATATGCGTGAGCAATGTGTGGTGTATGAAGTCACTAGCCTAGTTGAGGTAAAGTGAAACACAGTCATAGACTGCATGTGGGCTAATTTACTGTCAGGTTGTCCAGGCCTAGAGAGATAAAAATTGTAAAAAATACGATTTTTTTGTTTTTTTCAAAGTTTTTTTAGACAATATGCGAAAATATGATAGACCATTTAACGACTAATTCCCTTTTAAAGCTCAACACATTCGGGAGGCGTACTATACATTCTGGGAGCTTGTTCCAGAAATTGACAACACAGTTGCTGAAAAAGTGCTCACGTGCCACCAACCTGGGCCTACTCTTAAGACGTTTCATGGAATTACCCCTTGTAGCTGCTTTAGGTGCAAGTTTGAGGATTTCAGTAATATAATCACCCGTAAGTCCCTTGAGAATCCTAAAGGCTTCTATTAGGTCACCTCACAGCCGCCGTCTCTTTAGTGAGAACAAACCGAGGTCCTGGAGTCTTGTCTCATAGGTTTTTCTTGCCTGACACTCAACCATCCTAGTCGCAAGGCGCTAGACACTTTCGAGACATGCTTTGCTTCTTTTTTTCAAGTACGGTGCTCAGGAGTGAATGCTGTATTCCAAGTGAGGCCGCACGACTAATTCGTTTACAAAAATAAGAAAAAGTAATGGACCAAGCACCGAGCCTTGAAGCACTCCACTATTGATCTTCTGTTTCGTTGAATGAGTTGTCTTTACTCATCCTTTGTATCGCATTCTGTAAATAATCATTAATTAACAATATACTTTCGTCCGCGCGCGTTCCTCTTCTGCTTGATTTTCGTGGTGCAACGTAATTGCGTGTTTGCGTATCACGACGGTTAACAGCAAAATTGATTTGTCGCACATTTTCAGCTTCGTCAATTATAATTGCTGATCAACGCGACACACCGGAGTTCGGAGCTGGAATAATTTTGTGTGTGGATATTTGCATTGGACATTGAATTTCCACTCTCCGTGAGTTCGTTTCTTTGTCCATTTTTACTGTAACATATTCCTGTTATATTTTTCCATTTATCCACTACATAATTGGTGAGCCCGACGACCACTACATAATTGGTAAGCCCGACGACCACTACATAATTGGTGAGCCTGGCCACTACATTCCATTTTTCGCTCAGAACTCCCTTCATTTGTTCAATTTTGCTATAATGTCGTCTGAAATTAACGAATCGCTATTGAACGTTATCAGCTGTAACACGCCAGCATTTGACCCTGCAAACCAGCACGTCTGGTTCATCCAAATAGAGGACATGTTTCGTTTCAGACGGATCACGGAAAAGAGGTCATGTTTTATTTCATACAATCACAATTACCGTCTTACATCGCGAAAGAAGTATTAGACGTTCTTGACCCCATGCCCTCCATTTCGCCTTACGACGCACTGAAGGCTGCTGTACTCAAGCTTACTATGGCCTCTGACGAAGCCAGGCTAAAGCAACTGCTGGCTGGTGTAGAACTGGGCGAGAGAACCCTTCACAGCTGTTACGTCACATGCGTTCCCTGGTGGGCAATACAAAGTTAGACGATTCCGTCCCACAGCAACTTTGGCTGAACTGCCTTCCACACAGCACCACCGCCATCCTTGACGTGTCGGTCGACAAAGTCTGCCTCGACACATTGGCCGAACTAGCTGATAAAATCCACGAACGCATTGACAGAACCAGCGTTAATCAAGTGTCAGAAGGTGGTAACCTCTCAAAGCTTGAAGCCACCGTAGCCATGCTGACTAAGGAGCTTGCATCCTTACAGCTCATCATCACCAACATGAAACGCTCCAAAACCTCTAGATTTAGACCCGGAGCCCATCTGGAAATAGAAGACATTCTCGCACCCGCGATACCAACTGGTTCTGTTATTTCCACCGTCGTTTCGGAAACGCTGCGCGCAATTGTCGCCCCGGGTGTAATCATCCTAACGCTGACAGCCACCGTGTTGAAAAACCACGTAGCCAGTCAGTTATGGCGACGACCGTTGCTAACAAACTCACTAGTCGCCTCTTATACGTCTACGATGCATCTTCTAAGCTCAACTTTTTCGTAGGCACCGGCGCCGAGGTAAGCGTTATACCGCGCAGTTACGAAAAACGCGACCTCCGTCCTTCAGGCATCACATTGCAGGCGGCTAACAATTCGAAGATCTCGACTTACGGTGAAAAAAATTTAAAACTCGATCACGGACTTAGACGTGAATTCCCTTTCGTCTTCTTGATAGCCGATGTTCAGAAGCCTATCATCGGTATCGACTTTCTGACGAAATACGGTCTCGTAGTCGATCTCCAGCACTGACGGCTACACGACAATACCACGTCACTAAACGTGTCCGGTAAACTATGTTCAATCACCACACCTGGTCTTCGAATTTTCGTCCCGAACAATGCCACTTACAGCGATTTCCCTACCCTAACACGCCCAGCACAATACACAGAGCAACCCAACCACGATGTTCATCATCACATCGTCACTAAAGGGCCACGAAATGTTGCTAAAGCTCGCAGGCTACCGCCTAAAAAGCTGAAAGCAGAAAAACGCGGATTTGGCTCCACACTGAGACAGACTGGCAAAAGGGTATTTGACAATCGCACTACCGGCGAAGCTGAACCAGCACCTTCCCGCTCAAGTCCAAAGCTAGCATCGATCGCTTCAAACCCGCTTACGTTGAACGAAAGTCATCACAAGAAGCTACCACTTCGACCCCACCCACACAGCCTATGACGACCAGTGATGTTACATCCAATCGACCCTCAACCATCCTGTCTACTCCTTCATCCCGTCAAACACGTACCAGCCGCAGAGTGAGGTTCTCCGCAAGACTGGTTGAATACATGCCCTAAACGGTGTATCGAGCGTTCATCCGTCGACTCACGCTCTAGAGGGGGAGTTCTGTAGCAACCTGTAATTTCACTTTCTTTCCAATTGTATTTTCGTTTCCCTCGATGCTTGCTGTAATTAACAATATACTTTCCTCCGCGCGCATTCGTCTTCTGCTTTGTTCGCTGGTGCTGTATTGCTGCGTGTTTGTGAATCACGACGCTTAACGGCAAAATTGACGTGTCGCCACATTTTTCAGCTTCGCGAATTACTATTGCCGATCCACGCGACACACCGGAGTTCGGAGCTGGAATATTTTTGTGTGTGGATATTTGCATTGGACATTGAATTTTCACTCTCCGTGAGTTCGTTCCTTTGTCCATTTTTACTATAACATTTTCATGTTATATTTTTTTGCACTTATCACGACAAGGGTGCTGTGCTTCAATAATATTGAAGAATTGTCGACGAATCGAACCAAAATTTGTTCACCACCCGGATTTTCGTTATCTGTAGGAGAATGAATCGCATACGGAACAAATCTCGGCCGGATAGATTTCGAGCCAATTACAGTGATGGTTCGTTATTCGAAGACACTGGAATATAATGAAAGATTTTCTCTTCACCATCACGGTGAGAGGTCATCAAAGTAAAATAGTACATCATTTAAAAAATAAGAATGTACATTAAAAAAACAATGTTTTTTAGTTTTTTACGTTTTTTTTCAATTTTTGGTAGATTTTTAATATTTTACACGTTAAGATAAAAAAATGAGACATTTCTAG
>JACCGJ010013770.1:0-24938 GCA_013407085.1 Atriophallophorus winterbourni | reverse complement strand
ATCAAACAAACAAGTGAGAAGAATGATTGCCTGTAAGCTAGGCTTTATTCAAATCACAATTGGAGTATAGTGGCTGCAAAGAGAAAGAGTATTACAATAAGACTAGAAGAAGGTGATAAAGCATATAGCAGCAAAATTCAATCATAGCATTCTCCCCCGCCGAATATGAATGAGAGTATGGTGATAAACAAAAATGTGCAATATCATGCTTGTCTGTTGCGTAAATTGTGAGAATGAACTCTTTGTTGTTTTTGTATATGATCCTCGAGTTTCGATTCAGTTGCATCAGGTTGAGTTAAACGAGGAGCGAGGGACTTTGCGCAATCATCACCACCGAATTCAGGAGTTTCAGAATGTTCGTCAAGATTAACAGGAGTGTGTTGCTCAAAATTAGTAGGGCGAGTGGCCTGCAGACAATCGTTACCTTTTGGAGCTAGATGACGGATTGAAACTGTATCTTCTCGACCATCAGGTAAACGGACGTGGGCATACTGCGGGTTGCATTCTAACAATTCAACTTCATCAACACAGGTATCGTATTTGGAATCACGGGACTGTTTCTTGAGCAACACAATACCGGGTGTAGTTAGCCACGTAGGAAGGGTAGTACCAGTCGCTGACCGACGATTGTATGCGAATAGGCGTTCATGTGGTGTGGTGTTTGTCGCGGTGCACAGTAGCGACCGAATTGAGTGCAGTGCATCTAGAAGGACCGTCTCCCATTGGCCAGTAAGGAGACCACGGGATTTCAGAGTGAGTAGAATCGACTTCCTTAAAGTGCCATTGAGCCGTTCCACTTGACCGTTGCACTGTGGATTATATGGCGTTGTACGGCTAGTAGCGATGCCATTGTTGTGAAGGAATTGTCTTAGTTCATTAGACATGAAAGAGGAACCGCGATCAGAGTGTATAAAACCCGGCGTGCCAAATGTTGTGAAAACTACCAGAAGGCAATTGATGATAGTTTGTGATGTCATGTCAGGGCAAGGAAAAGCGAACGGGGAGCGGGAATATTCATCGATGATTGTTAGCAAGTAGCGGTTCCGGCTTGTTGATGGTAGTGGTCCTTTAAAATCGAGACTGAGTCTTTCGAAAGGCTGGGTAGCCTTTATCAAGTGGGCGCCTGTAGGTTTGAAGTATTGTGGCTTTATTTCACAACAGACAGAACAATCAGCAGTCATTTTACGGACCTCATCCAAGGAGTAAGGCAAGTTTCGCGCTCGAATGAAGTGCATGAAGCGGGTGACGCCAGGGTGGCATAAGTTATCATGTAGCTGACGCAGTTTTATTAATGGTTCCACAAAACCACATACGCCACGTGAAAGTGCATCCGCTGCTTGATTCTGTCGGCCTGGTCGGTAAACCACATCATATTGGTATTGTGACAGCTCTAAACGCCAACGTTGAATCTTGTCGTTTTTAATTTTACCACGCTGTCTATTGTCATACATAAAAGAGACGGAACGCTGGTCTGTCACTAGTCTGAATGGGTGGTTAATAAGATAATGCCTCCATTTCCTGACAGCTTCAACGATTGCACACGCCTCTTTTTCGATAGCCGAGTGGTGTTGCTCACTGTGATTCAACGTTCGTGAGAAGAAAGCTACTGGTCTACCACTCTGATTAAGCGTTGCGGCTATCGCGACGTCAGATGCATCAGTTTCTACTGTCAATGGAACCGCATGATCGATTGTGATTAGCAAGGCATCCTCGAGACGGCTTTTCAACTGTTTGAAAGCAGTAAGGAAGGGGGGAAAACTCGATTATGGATCAGTGGATATATAGTGTCTGAAAAGCTGGGTATCCAATGGGAGTAATAGGCAAACATGCCAACTGCTCGTTGTTGAGATTTAAGATCGACTGGTGGTGGTAATTCTCTTAGAGGGGCCAGGCGGTCTTGGTCAGGTTTGATGATACCTTTGGACACCTCGTAACCGAGTATTTTGATAGAACTCATGGCAATTATACTCTTCGTATCATTGAACGTTAGTCCGTACATTTCTGCAGTTTTTAAAAAGTTGGATAGGTTTCTGTCGTGATCGGCTTTATCTCGACCACAGATGACGACATTGTCAATGTACGCGGACGTGCCAGATAGTTTTTCTTTGATTATTAGTTCATCGATGATCCGCTGGAAACACGCGACTCCGTTGGTCACACCAAATGGAATTCGACGGAATTGGTAGAGTTTGCCGGCAGCTTCGGATGCGGTGAATGGTTTATCCCCGTCACGTAGGGGTATTTGGTGATATGCGCTCCGCATATCTAGAGTACTGAAAACATTGTAAACAGCGACATTTTCAACTAGTTGATCGATCCTTGGCAAAGGGTAAGCATCAAGTTGCGTGAACCTGTTAATTGTCTGGCTATAATCAATAACTAACCGCTTTTTGTGACGTTCGCTGGTAGTAATTAAAACCTGAGCCCGCCAGGGTGAATATGATGGCTCAATTATACCTTCTTTCAACAACTGTTCAATCTCCGATCTGATGAAACGCTCATCGACAAAAGAGTGGCATCTGGATTTAGTGGCTATAGGCTTGCAGTCAGCAGATAAGTTTTTGAAGTGAGGCGGAGGTGTGACTTTGGCTGCCATAATCCACATATAGAGAGCGAAGGTTTGGGGCCTCCGAACGGGATCTCGACCTTTTCGTGCATTTTCAAAAAGTCATGTCCAAACAGTACATCTGCACACAGATTAGGCATGACTGAAAATTTGAATTGTGGATAAACTGATTTCTTGTAGCGAATGGGTAGGTAAACCATGCCTTCGGTTTGACTCGTATGTTCGGTATTAGCAAGAGTTATTTTGTTTATACACGGAACTAGTTCCCAAGAGTTCTTACGAACAACCGAGGAATTTATGTAGCTCTCAGAGCTCCCAGTATCTATGAGAGCCTGCAGTCGGATGCCTTTGACGTAAACAATAATGATTGCATTAGACAGGGATACAGGAGCAGCGGAACAGAACAAAGCGGAAACAACTGAACTTGTCGATGGACGGTTATTTCTTGTGTCAGATGATGACAAACAAACTCGTTGAAAATGACCTTTTTTTCCACATCCTTTGCAAACAACTTCTCTGGCAGGACATTTTGGTCTTGGATGCCTAGATAACCCACAAAAATAACATTTTGCAGTATGCGCGGCGGCAGTCACCTCTACGGGCGTATCTGGGTGTATTTGTGTTTGGTTAAGGGGGATATCATTGTTGGTGCATGGCAGCCTGTTAGCATATGATTCAGATTGTTTGAGAGCTAGTTCGAGTGATCTTGCTGTATCGAATGCTTTCTGGAAGTTGAGTGTTGAATGTTCTAACAATCTCTGTCGGGTTGCAGTGGACTGAATACCGCTGATAAAGGCATCTCGGAGTGCATCATCTTTATACTGCTCCATACTGACAGCACTGAAATTACAATCCCTGGCAAGGTTTCGTAGTTTATGAGTGAATAGGTCGAGTGATTGACCGTCTTCTTGCTTGCATGTCGCCAATAAATGTCGAGCGAAAATTTCATTTTTCGGTTTAACATATAAGGCCTCCAGGGTGGAAATGGCTTCGTCGTATGTAGTACAATCCGCAAGTAAATCATATACATCAGAGGAAACGAAGTTGAATAATACTTTCAGCTTATCTGGTTCGAGCTCGTTCAGCTCATTGAGAAAATTAGAAAATGTATTGAACCAGTGTTTCCAACGTTTAGCGGCGTCTGAGGCGTTTGGGTCAGCATTGAATTTCTCAGGTCGCAGGAACCGTTCCATTTGCAAATAGTGATTTTAATAAATTGTTCTGATTGATCGATCAAACAAACAAGTGAGAAGAATGATTGCCTGTAAGCTAGGCTTTATTCAAATCACAATTGGAGTATAGTGGCTGCAAAGAGAAAGAGTATTACAATAAGACTAGAAGAAGGTGATAAAGCATATAGCAGCAAAATTCAATCATAGCAGTCTTGAAAGCCAACGCACAGATAATGGTGAACGGTTTATACAATTCTGTGCACAATCTTGATTATTCATTAGCAGCACTTCCCTTCGCCACAAAAGATGTCATTGTGCCACATGGCGCTCGCCGGATGGAAGCCAACCTTCGGCCCAAATCGACCATATCGCCATAAGTGCTCGCTGGAGAGGTTGCATTGAGGACTGCCGCTCCTTTTGGAATACCTGTGCAGATTCAGGTCATGCTCTTGTGTGATGTATGTTCTCGTTAAAATTATCCGATACGAAGCGTTCGAATGGGAAACGCATTGCGGTGGAAAAATTGTCTAAGCCTGCAGCAGTTGCTCTGGGTGCAACTGCCGACGAAAGGTGGAACAAAATAGCAGGGATTATGCGGGTCGACGCAATATCAGCCTGTGAGACTACGCAATCAACCCCAAAGTCCCACTGGATTTGACAGCGCTTTATAGAAATTCTTCAGCAACGACGCCACATACCTAATGGACACAATACAGAGCGTAGACGCGTGAGGAATGAACTTAAACGGAGTTTAAGACTAGACAGCGAAAAGTGGTGGCTAAATAAGTTCAAACAAATGGAAATAGCAAATAACCTGCGAAAACTCTTACAACTTATTCGATCGACGGGCCTACAAAAAAAGGAGTGATTGAGACTATCGCTGAAATAGACGGTACGCTTATCACTAATGAGAATCGCCGCCTCTCACGCTTGGCCAAACATTTTGAAGAACGATTCAGCTGGTCGCTTGCAACAAAATCATTTCCTCATTTGAAGCAGTGTGATCCTTGGTCTGTTAGCGTAGATCCCCTAATGATTTAGAAATTAAGGCATTATTGATTCCATGAAATGATTCAAAGCTGCTGCCCCCGATGACATATCGCCTGTTTTGTTCAAAGAAGGTGGCCAAGTCCTAATCAACACATTAGGCGATCTCCTCCGTGAAGTGTGGTTGTCAGAATCCGTCACTCAGAGTTGGGGCCAATCCGTTATCATACTTATATTTAAAAAGGTGTGCGAAGCTCATACTCTAATCACCGAGGGATAAGTCTCACTCCCATCATTACGAGATTATTAGTGTCCATATGTCTTCAAAGATTAACATCGCATGGGGAATTTAAGATTCTAGAGCAGCAAGCTGGCTTCCGGTCTGTAGAGGCTGTGTCGACCACATTTTTAATCTTCGACGAATCTTAGAAGTGCCGACAATAGCCATCTTTTTAGACATCAAAGGAGCATTTGATTCAGTCGATCGAAATGTCCTGTTTAACACCTTGCTGTGCTTCAGTCGTAGACTGAAGAAGAAGAAAATAGTTTTATTTGAATTTTTGTGAATAAAATAAATTTAACCACTGCATGCGGGTTGAGATACTGCCTGGTTACCCAGGACTCGGTTGACATTACACGTATGCAAATCACTGCCGGTGGCAAATTAAGTTGGCACGATGTTAGCTGCTCAGCACATAATTACTGCACGGTTGCACATACGTGCATAACCTTGTTGATAGTTAAAGAAAAGATGCAGAGTTTGTCGATCATCACTACGCCAGACTTGAGGTTTGCTCTTGATTCGGTCATTGGTTATTGCTTTGAGTTGAATCCTTGTTTACCACATTTTAGTAGGTCATATAGTCTCCTGTTACTCTCCTGCTGATTTTATAAGTTCTATAGCAGATATTGAACCCAAAACATTTCTCAAAAATCCTAGTCAATGTCTGCACATTCACATCGAATTTGAGGTCACGAAGGAACTTTGAAAATTAGGGTTAATGTACCGTCAATTTTGACATTTTAAATCTTCCTAATGATGCTACCGACTTTCCCTGCATCGTCTGCATGAACAAAATTAGTTGAGAAGATATCTTTGTATTTTCTGAGTTAACTTCCAAAAATGTGGAAATGTTTTTGTTGAATTCACTGAATTCCACCAAGGCAGGATCTGTTTACAAAGTGTTCCTATTTTTACGTTTTTTTCATTAGAACTTTCTTCAGGGTATAGAGGTTTTCGAGTCGATTATAGTTTTTGTTTCTCGAATATGGTTTTCTGTTTAGCTTTCGTTCATAATGGTGGTAGTCATATTTATCGTTTCATTTTCCAGTACCAGCACTGCAGTGCTTGACTAGGCGAACTGTCATCATGTGTGTACAATGAGTTTCCCCATTCGCCCCGTTACCGTTGTACGTGGAACTGTAAGTCGAAAAATTTATATTACTGTACTTTTTAATAGCTGCTATTTCCGACCACCCTTTCAGAGTGAACTCGAGAGTTTTAATTTTCACAGTGGATGGCTATATATGTTGCTGGATTTAGGTGGCACCATCGGAATAAAAATCATACGAAATAGAAATTTTATTAGCGACGTGGATATCGAAAGGCACGTCAACATACGTAAACTTCACACGGAGATAAAGACAGCTAAACCAGCTGTAGTTATGACGACGCGTCTCCGTTATTGGGGTCCGATTTTGCAGTGGCTACTCGCTTTCAGAAATATTTCACTGAATCTTGTTTAGCGAGGTTTTATTGTTACGATTTTGATCTTGTGTTTATCACATTGAGTGGTGAGTTTTCATGCATGATGCACCTTCCATTTGAGGTGTAGGTACGTATTATTGTGCTAACTTTTCTACAAATTGCTTAATTTTCAATTCTCTCCATTCTTTCATCTAATTTTATTATCATGGTTACGTATTCAATACTTGCTACCGATGTAATGATATCCCTGATGATGACAACATTCAACAATGCTATTAATTTGATTGGAAACATTACAATTTTTTTTATTTCTGCCCAAAAATATAAAGTTGCTTTCATCAAATTTAATTAATGTTCCAGTTTGAACGCAGCAAACATTTGGTTCATAGCTATTAATCTTTCTCCCGCAGCTCATAGCTCTCATATTCGATCTTTACTGTTCCTTTGTCAATCTCACGTCTATTAAAGTAAAATCACCATGTTTACAGCTTTGTACACGAGGAATGTAACAATAAATGAATTGGCGTGAACGAGTATTGTAGTAATGTGTGTCAAAAGCATAGACTCCCCGTCCATTTTTGACGCGCCTTAGATACACGTTGCTTGCTAACCCCCTTTCTAAACTTTTTGCTTGTTGTGCGTAATTGCCCAGCATTGATACGTGTTTTCTGTGCACTGCTGTACGTGATGATGACATGAATATTAATCAACGCAACTCACCTAATATGGTAGTGTTGATTTTCGCACTTACACAAACTCAAACCGTACTTCGTTTTGCAGTGTCTCCCTGAAACTGTTCGTCGATTTCTTCCTCCCGGATCCATACAGATGGGTGAAGAACCTTCTGATTCTATTTTGAACGGAACTTCCATGACAGGTAATCAGCGTCACTCTATCACCCTCGTTGTATTGCTCATTTCGAAAGACCCTGAGCTTCAGCAATCTTTCATTTCTGTTTTTATCCGCTGGTTAACGTTGTTTCACGTTCGAGAGTTTTTATAAGTGACGTTTGGCTTTCATCGTGAGTTTATTGTTGTTGATTTCGAATCTGCCTTTCGTTTGACCAGCTCGTATGACGGTTAAATCCCTCGTTCAAATTTAGAATTCAGATCTGTGTAAACTGATTGAACGGGGGCAAACGCATACTTAGAAAACATCACCTGATTGTAAAGTTTTAATAAACCAGAAAATTCCAGCGCACGGGGCTGCAATAGAAGATAGAGTATATTAGAAGAGTCGCGTGCTCGTAGTAATAAGAGCATAAGAACACAACATGACAAACCTCAAACCAATCAAAGTGAAAATGTCATGGGTAATGGAGTGAGTGTATCTGCCATGCATTGCGTAAACTAGCTGACGAGGCAATCGAATAATCTTTTGGCGGGAAACCATAAGGCCAACGTGAAATCGGTTGTCTAAGAATAATTTGGATTGGGTCTAGCAGGTGCGAACGATTTGGCGCATTATAAATAGCTTACAAAGTAAACAAAGTTATATTTGAATGCCACTGTTGCATAGGGTTCGTACAACGAAGCATGATGTTCAAACACAATCACATAGTGATTCGTGGTTAAGCACTCAAGGCGCTTATGGATGACCAAAGTGATGTGTGAGCAACACATCACTTTATCTTACGAAGTAGTTTCACTCGAAACAAAATATTCATTTGCATGCTTTTCCGTCACACACACCCCACGACCGGTTTCGTGCTGTTTGCACTCATCAGGTAGGGACAGTAAGATCAGGATCCGCATGCGCTGCCTGTTTTTTTACTGCTAATTTAGTGAATGAACTTGATCGTTGACCATGAACCACGTTCAGTGGCGGTCTTGTAGTATGCATCTTCTTGAAGTGTTTGCTTAACCTTGTATGTTGTCTAGTGGAGTGACGAGGAAAGCTTGTTATGGTGCATGACAGTTAAAGCCGCAAGGAAGCTGTCGTGCTGATGTCGCTCTACTCGTTCACGAAACTTGATTGAATGTCTTTTCCATTCGCGGTGTAGGTACCTCATCTGAGTTTTTACTTACTATTCTATAGATTCCGTATCCTTTTAAGTCCATCTCTTCGACATCTTTTTTAATTTTTTTCTATGTATGTTTAGCAATTAAGTATCTGGTTCATGCTATCGATGTAATGTCGTCTCTGATGATTGTGATGATGATTCTTTCCTAATCTACAACGTGAGCTGTCTGCACTCATTCTAAAAATCTGCTTCTATTCTCCCGAAGCCATGTTGTAGCATAAGTTGCATCCTTTTTTAAAAAAAAATTTGCTGTGTTATACTTCTACGATTTCGTTCGTATATAGTCGTAAAAAATTTATCTGACTTTTTACCAGGTCGAATGCATTTTGATCCGAGCAAATACGCCGATTTCCCAAACAGATTGCCTCATCCCCACGTTAATCCCTCGCCCATTCAAAGTGATGTGGCTACGAAACCTACAGAACTTCTGTCAAACTCCCATTCGTTTAGCTCACAAATCTCGCCAATGACGCGATCAATCAGCCTGTACGTTATTTCACTAACATTTAAATATCATTTTTGTGATTATTTTTAATTTTTGCTCCCAACAGATTCCCTTGATGCTTATCGTCATATGAACTTACCATGTATTACTAAACCGGTCGAGTGTACTTGTTTCTAATGTGTTCATTACCGACGGTCGTGGTGAGAATGAGTTATTACTATTTCCCCATTCATATCTGTCTAGGCCTGGGCAACCCTAACAGTATCTTAGCCCAAGTGCAGTCTCTGACTGTTGTACGAACCCTATGCAACAGTGGCATTCACTTGTTTACCATTTATCCACTGTTTCAAGGCTCACTGAACCTAATCTTACTGTCTCCACGCGATGACGGCGAACAGTCAGAAACCGATAGTGGAGTGTAAGTTCGGGGGATGTGAGCAACACATTACTTTGGTCTAAAACTTGTTCAACGGGGGGTGAAGGTATTTAAAATGCTGATGCGTCTTCTTTTGCCGCGATTTTACCATACTGCCGTCCATAAAACTACACGCTGTCCGATTCCGATTAGTTTTCAAATTCATTTTAAAATTAAACAGACTAGCAAAATATTGGAAAATGTTTGTGACCGATCTGGGAATCGTATTCATCAAAAAAACGCGGGTAACTTCTATAATTGGGAGAACGCTCTGATCCTTATTAAAGCATTTCATAGATGAGACGCCTTCAGGCTGTGCGACGAATTGCGTGTATAAAATCAACTGCATGGGTTGCTCGGGAGTGTATATTGGGCAAACTTACAGAGAACTCAGTACTAGGATAAACAAACACAAAATTGAATCGGTAAACAGTCACGCAAATCCAGTGAATTTCAACCACTGATCCGAGATTCAGCTCTGTCGCCCAGTTCTCACTTATGGATGCGAGACGTGGCCTGTGCGGGCGGAGGATATGCGGAAACTAGAGGTTTTCGACCACTGGTGTCTCCGACGCATCCTCAATGTTCGATGGGATGAGCGAGTAACGAATGACGAGGTTCGCCACCGTTGTTTTGATATCCCTCGCCTGAGTTCGATATTGCGGGAACACCGACTGAGATGGTTTGGCCACATCCTGAGACGCTCGGACGCTGAACTAACCAGGATGACACTATCGCCGACACCCTGCGCAGAATGGCGTTGTCGTAGCGGAGGACAAGTGAAGACTTGGCTCGCCACCGTGAGATCGGACTTGGAGCTGCTTGGTCTACGATCGGTTTACGGATGGCGCACGTGGGACCGGACCTGGCTTACAATCTGCGCGGATCTCGCTTCTAACCGCCGAGCATGGGTGGCTGCAATCCGTGACGTCAATGAAGCCGACTCATCCTCCAGGAGGAGATAGTCGCACTAAAGTAAAGTAAAGTAAGATTCAGCTCTAGCTGAACACGTGCCAGACACAGGCCATAGCGGTGATCCTGATAACGTAAAAGCATACATTGAACGACTTCACGCTGATCTGTTGAGATAACAAAGGCTGGTAAGAATACGGCCCAACAAGATGGATATCTTCAAAGTCTGGCATCTGGTTCTGCAGCGGATAAACATGAACGTGCGTGATCCCTTGTGTGCTCAAGGATTACGCAATAAAGCTAATCAACCAGCGGATGTCGATCACACCTGCACACAATCAAAGCAAATACCCTAATCTCGCCTGTCCATCTTAACGAGCGCAGCGTCCACCATGGCCTCTGCAGTTCTTAGCCAGCTTATGATTGCTTAGGTGAATCTAATTTAAACCTGAACCCTGTTCGTACTGACACCCTTGGTCTGACGAAGCTTCTGTGCAATATACTCTCTCCGCTATTTCAGCAAACTGATCACTTACGGTACCTGCGATTTTATTCGTTTCACCCCTCATAGCCGACACTTATGCAACCCTATCATTTCAGCGAACACATTCATGACAAGTTATGGCCCTTCGAAGGATCGCTTATGACTCACTCGAAAGGTTCATCATACCGGACCGCACCCATGGAGCGGTCAGCCACGTTACCGTGTATGCTACGAATCAATACTGCTTTGTCCCCGGAGGCTGATTTTTCACGTGTTCACGGCCATTTACAAGACTACAGTTCCACAGCCACTTTGCATAATGGCTGGTTCTCCAGCTCTAGTAAGTCTATTTTGAATCACCGTTTTCTAGCTCGGGTTTAACCGAAATCCTACTATTCCGTACGCATTATGACTGATACTGTACCGAGAATTGTGTTCGACTACGACTTAAGAACCCATTTTCTAGTGGTTTCGATACAGGGAGCTACTACACGTCAGCTAATCTGCTATAAATTCAAGAAATAGATGTAACATAATACAAATCTAACTTGAAAATGTAACTTTTCAAAGCGTGTAATCTAGCCTGATTGGACCAAGACTCCATGCATTAAGTGTTATCCTGTCATGATGCATATTCGCCACATTTTAGTGTACACCCGGCTTCCGTTATCTCTTTTCCGCTATCGAAACACTTACGCTTCTTTGTTTGTGTTTTTTCATCATGCTCCAATCCAGATTCCATCGCACATTCCAATCTCGCAGAATTTTCGACCAGTCACTCTCACAATACCGCTCGTCAACACCACTTAGTGTTGCCTGGACGTTCTGAGTTTGAGGATGAACTGGTTCTCGAGGTCGCCAATTTCGAGCTAACCGAATACCTCATTTGCGAATTGGAATATTTGAGCTGCATCAATTCGCTCCCATTGGATTTCAATGGGTCCCAGTTTGAAGAGATTCCGACTAACTCCCCTGGTGCTTTCGGGGCAAAATCAGATTTGAAACAGGATTCACCAGATTGGGTTAACTCGGTAGACTTGGCACTCTGTAAGCAGGTGAGTGTGTACATCTTGTTGTCTGTATTAGTAGAATGAATACGATACGTGATTATGTATGTATCAAAGCACAAGCCTGATCCAGACAAAGCGCCGCACAATCATTGACAGCTCGCGAACTACTACACTGTCAGGTTGCCCAGCCAAATATGAGAAATGTAAGTAGAATAGAAATGACAGTGAGACTTCAGTGTGTTTTCGCATGCAACTTATTAGCGGTAGCAAATCAATTTAGCCCGGTGTTAGCCGACCTACTGCACGGTTGCTTATCCGTGCTGTCATGCATGGCATCGTTTCTGGTTAATGCAGTCGCATTGAGCGTTTTGTTGACAATCAACCTGTACTGGACTATCTTCTCCCGAATCTACTGCAGCGTTTCTTATTAGGATTTTGATCAACTGCTACAGTCGAGAACTGTACTTTTACTTCTTTATAGGCGTGGGAGGCCCGGTAGTAACCTGACCCACATGCAATCATGACTAGCGACAAAACTAGTTCTTGGTTCATCACCTCTCTTTGCAGTACTTCTGTGCAATCGTGCAGTACTTCTGTGCTGTGTGGCTAACACCGTGCTAAATTGATTGGCCACGCGTAGTGAGCTGCATGCTAAAACACGCTGGAGTCTCACTACCATCTTTAATCTCTCTTTCATACCAAACCCGTAGATTACTTTTCGCTGCTTACGCTGGCTCTTTAGGCCTTCTGGTGCATAGACTAACAAATAGGCTTCATTAGCTGTTGCCGCAGCTATTTTATCTGTTGATCTTTAATGTCGATCAAAAACGCGGCCCTGTGATCCGCCTATAATTGCAAAACTGACTGCTACAGCCCTGGTGAATCCGCAGCTGCCGTTTGAGATCACAGGTGTTCCTCGGGTAATTTTTATATGGCGTATAGTGTCACCAATGTGGACTCAAACTCACAATCTAGCTAGAAAAGATGCGTATTCATTAATGCCTCGAGTAACTCAAGCCCGTATGACGAAAACACTTTTTTGGAGTTCTAAGTGAAAAGCTGCAATGTTGTTCGTTGCATATTAAATTACAGGCGCCTGTTCACCAAACTAGACGACAGCATCCGCAAAAGTTATTGTGAACATAATAGTCCGTTACTTGTTGTCCACCCTTTGCAATTCCTGTTTTGCCCGTACAAATGGTTTGTAGGTACTGTCCAATTGTTTGTTTTGACCAAGTTACCACAGCGTTGAATGTCAGGTTTCGGAATATTGAAATGCAGCAGCAGACCAACGTGCACGGGGTATGCTGCTCAGTTCGTTTATCGTCAATGTCGGACCATCGACTTGCGAAACTGGTTGTTTTCTCCGCGCCGCATCTTGATTGACACAGGACTAGAAGTGGCTAGACCCCTTGATGGCTTTAGCTGAAATCCTACTTTACTAAGCTTGTTGCTTTCCATCTTCCCGGCTGGATTATGCTCAAACCCATTTTTAGTGGCGATCTAGCTGTAGGCATCTTATCAATGTGCTGGAATAAATGTGAACGATGTTCAAGTGAATCTATGAGGAGGTTTTATTATGACGCATGGCAATCGCAGCCGCTAGAAATCTGTTGTTTTCGTTTTACTTATTGCTTAATCACTTTTCATGTGTCCGAATTGTAAGCGTTTCAAACCATTTTGTGTTCTTATATATATGCCCTCGTTTCTATCTTTTAAGCGTAATTCGATCATAATTGCATGGCTGTCAAACAAAACTGCGTGATTTCGATGTGATTTATTCTTGAATGATAATCCTGATGACAAGTCATAATCGTTTTATCGATGCAAGAAGTTACTCTGTTTGAAAGCTCTTGCCGTAGAACCCAGTAAGCAGCATAAAATGGGAGTAACCGCATAGGGAACACGAATATTGAATGCTGATCTTCAAACGGCAACAGTATATTAACCATCAGGCCAGTTTCTTAACGTGTTTGCACGCTTCTCTTGAGTTGGATTTGGATCGCGCGTATCCCGTGGCCAAACGACTGCGGAGCACGAGAAAATGCTATCCTCTGCTATTCTTGGATTGTTTTTGAGCTTTAAATCGAAGGTAGTTGTGAGTACTACCTCGTTTCCCGATCGACCGTGTTATTGATCCGGAATGCTTGCCTGGGAAACTACGATTATACTTGTGTGCTACCACCGCTGTGTTTATTCGCATAATGGCCTGTCGCACTTAGTGCAGTCAGGTGCTTGGCTTCTAGTCTCAATTCACAGATGATCAATCACAGTTGTCGTTACGAGTCACGTGATGTGTACTGATCGGAAACATATAATGCGATTAGGAATTATCGCGGGCTTGGAATTCGTTGATGTCATTTTAATGCAACTTGCATTGTGTTGATGGATGGGATTTCTATAGCTACGCGAGTGAAAGATGAAGCCCGAGCTTTCAATAACGGTCGTACCATCTTAAATTCAGTCTTCCACATATGCTCCTCGAATAGATAACGTTTTGCGTTCGCTCGTATCCACGATACTGAAACAGAAGTTGCTGAAGTTAAATGTTGGATCTGTGGCTGTCCACTCTTTTAGTAGATGACCGGATGATGAAGTAGACCCTGGGTGCCGCGTTAAGGTCCCAACACTCACGGTTCACGATTGCGACCTAGAACTTGCCGTTAGCTTCGCTTAACTAGTAAATCTTATTTCTGCTGCCAGTTGTTTTGTGTTTAGATCTCACCGTGTGTACGCCGAACTTCATTCCTAACCTTCACCCCCCCTTTCTAAAGATAGAGTGTGTACCCCAGTTGCTGTGATTCTCTTCGAACCGAATCCTCTTTGGATTCAGGACCGAACTTCCACAGACTGAAAGAAATGTTAATGCTTTCCGGCCGGACGCGTTTTAAAAATTCATCCTCACTGCTTACTGTACTGCACCTAATTCACCGACGCTGATTGTGCTTCATTATGTCGTCGCTTTTTAACCAAAAACCAATGAATGAAAAGATTGTGTGCATAATATTTTCCTTGTCTGTTTTTTATATGCTTTTGCTGGCTCCAACAACCACTTATGGAAAACGATTACAGGTATTCATGCTGCCCGTCCGGCTAAATTGCTCGTAATCAGCTAGCTTCGGATTACAGCTCAATAGTGATGTGTTCATCCCCCGCGGGCGGTATGAAGTGTGAAATCACAAGCGTTATTCTGGCAAGGTGCCGCGCAGTCATAGACCGCAAGCAGGCGTTGCAATTGGTTGGTGCATTTTCCAGAGACCGAGCCACAATGGTTCGTAGTTCAGCCAAAGCATGACTACTGCATTGATGCTTCTTAGTCGCATCTTGTTTTCGTTGTATATTCTCATTAAAATCGTATCGCTTCCGGTTAATGTTGTTGTTTTCTAATGTTCGATATGTTAGATAGTACAATGTTCTATCGGCAGCGATCTTAATCAAACGATTTCTCCGTTGAATTTCGAATTCATTTTTATCTTTCGGTGGTAAAGTAACTACGCGTATGCGTGCTATCTCATGCATTTGTCGGGCACTCACATATGTCACTGCCCTTATTGCTAGTCTGAAATATCTACGCATGCTTGCTATTTATTCCTGAAACATGGATTTCATCATCCATTCTTAACAGTTAGAGTCTCTTACTTGAATAGAATTTTTTCTTCACGTTTTGCATTTGAGCAAGTGCTCACACGCATTCCTTAGCAAGTTCTCTTGTGTAAGTGAGCAGACACCGGAAAATCAGCAACCAATGTCGCGCATATTTTCCTCTTGTAACGCTAGCGTAGCCTGCTAGTCTGTAAATAGCATGAAAACCTTTCATGAATCGTCATATATGACAATCCCACTTTATGAAATATTTTGCTTTCGTTTTTAACAGTGCATTAGTCGGGAAGTCTACCATTTTATTCCGAGATAAAAAGTTTCGTGCCCTAAATTATTTTCAATCCTGTTATCGTATTTCCACTCGGCTCCCCTCTCTTTAGCAATCACCGCGAACTTCTCCACTTTTCACATCCGACACGGTTACCATACCGGAAGATATACCCTCAAAGTTGTTCGGCTTCAGTCGAGAAGACTTCTTCTTGAATTCTTATTTGCTCGACAAGCTCCAGGAAACCGATCCACTAGATGCAGGCGGCCATCACGACGACTTGTCTAGTGTGCTTGCTGATGAATTGTTCCACACGCATTTCGTCACAACCATGGCCGCCGACATGATCACTTGTTGCATGGAACAACACGCCGGCCAAACAGACTCGATGGCTTTCTTGAAGCAGTTGCATCAACTGCTGATGCAGACGTGTGACGCGGATTGGGCGTTCCACGGTCAGCGCTCTCAGGCACACGATCGCGCAGATGCTGCTTCACCCCCTGATCCCCTCGCGAGCAACTGTTCAACTCTGATGCCCTGCAATTCGGTCGTCATACTATCCTCAGTTGACAGGTAAGATTGCGTTTACGTAAAACTGAAAATCCAAGGAAGGAGTGATGATCACTTAGCTTATGCATTCGCACTATTTTCAGTGAATCGGTTTCTCACCTTCGATTTCATTGCGGTTGTGAAAAGTAGATGTTTGAACGAGACCCCGCGGTTATTTTAGGGTTACTGTATAAACGACTTCCGAAACGTGTTCTTTTTGCGACGCCACATCCTGATTGGCGTAAATCTCGGGGTGGCCAAACCGTCACATGGCATAGGCAGTTAAAAACCCTTACTAGTAACCTTTCAAAAGTAGGCGCAGCGCGTCTTCCAGGCTGGTCTCCCCGCGACCAGATATCGCAGTGGTTAGTTGCGCTTCATTATATGTCCGAAAACCGTGTTCAAAGGCGGTCTTGCACTAAGCATCTTCTTGGAGTGTTTGCTTAACCTTGTATGTTGTCAAGCGGATTGACGAGAAAAGCTTTTTATGATGCATGACAGTGAAAGCCGCTTAGAAGCTGCCATGCTGATGTCGCTCTACTCCTTCACGAAACTTGTTTGAATACATGTTCCATTCGAGTTGTAGGCACCTCTTCCCAGTTTGTTTGTGCTTACTCTTCTATAGAATTTGTAGCTATTTAAGTCCTACCCTTCTCCATCATTTAGGATTTTACTTTTTCATGGTTGTGGTCAGTTAAGCATTCGGTACGTGCTACCGGTGTAATGCTGTCTCTGATGATAATGATGATGATGATGGCTCTCTTCACAACTTTCTACAGTTCCCTTGTATAATCTCTTTCATGCGTGCACGTTTCATCTCTTGTCACAATGGCAGGGCAATCTATCACGCTGATCTGCTTCCGTTATCTCGTCCTTTGGGATCACACGATCCCCGTTTTTGTCGTTCCGTTCCCGTGGTTGAGCGGCTATCGTCCAGCGAACGTTACTGGAATGACGTTCGTTCACCGGGTAGCGAAGTGACCACCTTAACGTCTTCCGATCATTCAACGACCACGACCAGCTCGCCTTCGAGCACTTCGCAACCGAACTATGTGGTTAAAAATGGTTTTTTCACAATACAAACGAACAATACAAAACGCGATGGTTTGCTCAGCTCAGTCAGCACCATGGGTCAGTCGTTACCGTTTGACCTACTGATCAACAGACCGATTCCTAAATCAAAGTAAGTGCTGATGTTTGAAATTTATTTTCGTTTTATCATCCAAAATAGCGTCAGGTGGATATCGTCGCTAGTTGACTGTTTTGCGAACGTCAGATGGTGTACAATGGTACAATACTTCTGTCGTGCACAGGTAATACCTTTTTAACTTGGTTTCCCACTGGTGATAATCTGCAACCGAGAACATGATGTGGTGTTATTGTCATTATCGCATTCCAATACATCTGTCCAGATCTGGGAAGGGGGTCATCAAAACCAGTTTACTTCGGACAAATCCATGCTCCGTGGCCTTATCCAATCATGAATTTCGTCCTGGCGACGACAGGGTTGTCCAAATTTATCAACCTAGCTGTTTCTTTGGTTCTAATAGGGAAGGAAAGGGATCACTTGCGCACCAACTGAAAAAACACTCCATTCCACTTTTATCGATTTTTACACAAGAAGCAGCAGATACCGTTTAAAAGCTATGGCTCAACTGGCGTTAAACTCCGTGCTTTGTGCTGTCTCCGATGGTGCGAGAGATCTTCAGGTCTCATTGGACGGCTACCGCCCGCCAGTCAATAGCCTGTCGTCTCGCCGCGGTTCGCTATCCTCATTGGTTGCATTGTGAGTGAGAACCAAGCGAAATTTAGACTGCTCTTTTTCGCACAAGCGAAACGAATCATTCACAAAAAATCAGCTTCAAAACTGGAAATCTGGAACTTCCGACCCATGCTGCTTGGATTTCATGACGTTTCGAACATCAGTGACGAAAGAATATCAGCCGTCGTTAACAATGCTCTAATAAACACCGGTATTCTAAAGGGAAGAGATTACACATTTCGGGAAAGGAAAGGGTTCTGATGAGATGCGATTGCATGAAGTTGGGTTCGCCGTGCGAAGCAGTCTATTAATAATAGCAGAACCAAACAACAGCGGAAGCGAACGGTACAATTAAGTTGGTCCACTCTTATGCCTCGACCATCTCTGCGACGCCTGCTGAAAAAGTCTTTTATCATCATCTCGCAACAGTCCTTAATAGCGTGCCGCTCAAAAACTGTACTGTTATTCATTAATTTAAATGTCAACGTTAACGCAAATCACGAGTCTTGGTCAAACTTCATAGAAAAGTTCGTGTTAGTTCGAGCAAACGAAAATGGATCCCGTCTTTTCGCACTATGCACACAGTTCAATCTTTTTTTGTAACTAATCCATTGTTTCAAACCATAACGTTGAAGTCTTTTGGAAACATCCTCGTTCGAAGCATTGGCACGAGCTTGCTCTTATGCTCGTTAGGCGCTCTGGTATGAAAAGGATAGAACTCACAAGATCATGTCAGAGCACAGACTGTGACACTGACCATTCATTGGTTTCGACAAAATTGAAGCTTCACATAGAATCGATCAGTCAATCGTATGTGCGGACTTCATCTTGCTGTGTGATTCGAGCAAGCTTTCACAGTCGAGCTTGGCAAAGCGAGCCCATTCGATTCAGCCTGCTAATCGCTTAAAAAACTGCATGCGCCGTGTCGTTGTTACCACTTGTATTCTAAAAAAAGCTCGATCAGCCCACACCTTATTCGTAGAGGCTGGTAGATACCTAGAAGAAGAAGAAATTGGCTTTATTCATATAAACGATTTTTCACCCATTACAAAAATTTCACCAAATAATTTAAAAGAAATTGACGGACAGGTCAATTTATCGACTGAATGATGTTTCTTTTCCGTCTTGATTGATAATTTCCACATGTGATCCAGTTTATTAACAAATGGTGTAACCAAATGTATTGAGACAAAAGTGTCACAACAATTCCCGGTATCTCGTAAGTCGTTCAAAATTGCGCGTCGAAAATTGGCCTCAGTTGATACGAAAAAATGATGCATTTGGCCCACAGCTAGCGTTGACATTTAACGAAAAATGTTGAAAAATCTGCGGAGAAATTAATTTTATGCACGGCCGATTTGTAGGCCCCGCTTTTGAGTTTTAAGGCCATTACCTCGCGTGCTGGCATGAAGAAGCTCACCGTAGCGCTAAGCTCAGTGAAGCGCGTATTCGTCTGCAAACCGAAGTCAGTGGCACTAATGTACTTTTTTAGGTTTTTCATAATTCTGTATCATGTATTATGTGGTTGTATGCTATTTCATAAAAATGAAACACCAACATCATAGCGGATGCAGTGCAACTCCAAAAAAGCTGTTTGTACACGCATTTAAATAATTCGCTTGCCCGCTTTTTGTGTTTATGTAACTGATTTTCTTGCTTCTTGTTGTTTGGCACATTGTCTGACTCCAAACCTGTGCTTCATGGTGATGATGATGATGACTGCTTCTCTACGAGAGATTCTGCTCTCTGGATCTCTAAACGAATCTACATACATTTTGGTTCATGTAAACTCACACTTTCCATTATTTGCCCGCAAAAGTTCGCGCATCCACTCGCCTCGGTTTCTTCCACTTGTATTGTTTGCATTTTACTTTGCGTCTGTTCATTTTACTTTATCTCAAGAATGACCACACCGTATGTTTATTTCTCATTCGTGTTCCGTAAAGTGCGCCCTCCCCGGGCATCATCATTCGTCACTGCCGAAACGGCCTTTGCTCGTGTATTAACCGTTCTTGATATAACGCTAAATCCTAAACTTTTGTTCGAATTCTCATGTCGAATCTTCGGTGGGTGAACATATTCTTACCTTAGAGAACTGAAACAATGATCTTACGAAAGTAAATGCAGCTGCTAGTAGTCTCCTAGCATGAAATGTGCTGCAAACATCGGGGCTTTCAAACCAGCGCTTTAATTTCACACCACAACGCATTTATTTGTGGTTTGTTGATCCGTTCCTGCATGTTTTCAGTGATGTTTATCGTTCACTGGTCTGACAATCAGTGCATGGCTGTATGGTATGAAAGCACAAGCCTGATCCAGGCAAAGTGCCGCACAGTCTGAGACTGCACGTGAGCTAAGTGCATAGCTATACACTATTTGCGCTGTTATTCAGTGAATATTTTCGTTCCTTGTAATGGCACATTGTTATCAAACCTTTATTCGTGTAAGCTTGTGCTATTTTCTGTTACAAACTACACAGAATGTATCTCAATCCTCTGTAACAATTATAATTTTGTGTCTGAACTTTGCCCCACTTCGAACCATGTATCACAACCAGAACGTGTACATGCTTCCGGTTACTTCTTTACTTCGCCTCACGAGCGTACGCTGTAGTTGAATCAAGTCGTCTAATTGGTGTATCGATTGGCTTTTTACTAACACCACTGTCTAGCTATCCGTGCTACTCCGACGCCCGTGTTTGCTTTGCAAGTCTGGCAACTCCAAGCGGTTGATGATTAATCTCCAACATGTTTCGTTCCACTTGACCGCCATATCACCATCATTTACCAGCCTACCACAATCGTCATTGTTGCGATCAGACCCGATATGTAAACAAAAATAAACGTGCATTTCGCAATTTTCCGTCCAACCTTTTTTGTTCCTTAACGAAATCCCACCCAGACCACCACAAAGTAAATGTTCGTGTTTAATTTGCTCTGTGTGTGATTGATTTTTATTCACTAAACGATCTTTGCACGGATGCGCAATCAAACGGTACTTTAATGCTCTGCAGCTAAGAGCGTTGCAACTTGGTTTACCACCGGCAGTGAGCAGCTCGCGGAAGCGCTCTGAAGTCTCATTACCGTTTTCTCTTATATCTGTCTAGGTCTAGACAACCTGACAATCGGTTGCTGCGCGACACTTTTAATTTCATACCTATATTAACTGGTTTATCGAAATCAACTGACCCACAACACAACTCATCGTGCTGTTTTCTATGGTCTATTTCAATTTTCGCCGGATGGCTTGGTAGTCATTGGAGATCAACGATCGAATATCTTGTCTTTTTGCCTTTAAACTCTCATGTCGCCAGACCGCCTTGGTAGTTTTCTTAATATCCTGCCTCATCGTAACTCAATCCACTGAGAGAAACGCTGTCACCGTCCGTACAGGATATGTATAAAATTACGAACCTGGGCCTAGAGCGGGGTGGGCAAATACGGCCCCGGGCCATTCTTCTGGCCCGTTGGGCTTTAATCTGGCCCGCCGACCTGTCCACACTTGTTACCCTTGTTGTATTTCACTCATTTCTATTTGCCAATTTACTTATTGTGACTTGAAATATATACGTTTGAATCCAACCGGCGCTGTTCGTTCTCTCTCGCTGGGTCTGAGCCGCGTGGGTGAGAAACTGTTATGCACTCGTCTGGACTGACTGCAGTGAATGTTTGAACTGTGAGAACCATTAACGCTCACGGATATAACTCCATTTTAGCGAGCTTGCTACTTTATTCGTTACCTGAACTGAACTCCCATCTTAACGGATTTAATCAAGCCAATTCCTGCATTACTGTTCGTACTCGGAATCTTCGACATCGTGGAGAATCAGTATCCTTCCCATCACAATTTCCTTGCTCAACTTACTTCAGCCTTCGGTGAGTTATTTTGAATTTTCTATCTGTATATCTTTATACAACATTGTAGCTATTATTTTTGTAATCTCTGATAGATTTTTGTAAGCCCATACCGCTACACCCTTAATGGACGTGTGGACCGTTTTTTAAGCATGTGAGACGGCAGAGCCATGCCGGACGCCAGTTGTAAACAGACTTCGGAAGTGAGGTGACGCTTGTAAAATTGGTCTCCGTGCTTCAATTTTCTGCATGTAATAACTGATAAACCCTGAAAGTTTAGAGAATGATAATTTTCTACCTTATTTGTAGACATTTGAGCCCTTCTGTGAAAATGAGTGGACCAAAGAGAAGGAAAGTGGACAGCGAATGCCGAGTTTTTAATAAGGAGTGGACAACAAAATACTTCTTCACCGAAGTCCGGTCAACGGCTGTATGTCTGATATGTCAAGAAGCTGTTGCGGTTATCAAAGAGTACAATATCAGCCGTCACTTTGACACGAAGCATGCAAATTATGCTAGCAAGCAGTCAACACAAGAACGGGCGGCTACTGCTCAAAGGTCGGCAGCTCATTTACACAGTCAACAGAACTTGTTTCAAAGACAAACAGCAATTCAAGAGTTAAGTACCAAGGCAAGTTATTTGCTGACATTCAAATTAGCAAAGGCTGGCAAGCCTTTCTCCGAAGGCGAGTTTTTGAAAGAATGCATAGTAGAGACAGCTGGTCTCTTGTGTCCGGAGGGCAAAGGCAAGTTTGAAAAAATCAGTTTAGCACGCAGAACAGTGACTCGCCGCGTGGAACTGATCGACGCAGATATACTCAGATTGTTAAACAAAAGGCAGAGTCCTTTAAGTTATATTCACTAGCACTGGATGAAAGTAACGACATAAAAGACACTGCTCAGCTCCTAATTTTTATCCGAGGGATTAATGACAGTTTTGAGATAACAGAGGAGCTTTTGAGCATGGAATCACTGAAAGGGAAAACGACAGGAAAGGACTTATATGAACAGGTGTCTGCTGCCATCGAGAGAATGAAGCTACCCTGGAGTAAACTTGCCAATGTCAATACGGATGGATCGCCAAATTTAACTGGAAAAAACGTCGGGCTGCTGAAAAGAATCCAGGATAAAGTGAAAGAAGAAAACCCTGACCAGAATGTTGTTTTTCTTCACTGCATCATTCATCAGGAGTCTCTGTGTAAGTCTGTATTGCTTCTTAATCACGTCGTGGATCCGGTTGTAAAACTTGTTAACTTCATACGAGCAAAGGGACTTAATCATCGTCAGTTCATTACGTTCCTGGTAGAAACTGATGCGGATCACCAGGACCTACTTTACCATTCTCGCGTCCGCTGGTTAAGTTTGGGGAAAGTGTTTCAACGAATCTGGGATCTCAAAGAGGAGATTCGCTCATTTTTGTTGTTAGTGGGAAAATCCGAAGAATTCCCCGAGCTGAGCGACACAACATGGCTATGTGACTTTGCATTTGCTGTGGACATATTTTCACACATGAATGAGCTGAACGTGAAGCTACAGGGGAAAGATCTGTTTGTGCACGACATGTACACAAATGTGAGAGCCTTTAAATCCAAGCTTGGTTTATTCTCCAAGCAAATGTCAAACGAATCTTTAGCACATTTCCCACCCTGGCTGTGTAGAAAGAGGCCGCCCGAAATGCGAAGAAATACTGCAAATCACTGGACGACCTGCACATGGAATTTTGCCGTCGGTTCTGTGATTTTGAAAAAAATTGACAAGTTACTTCAACTGGTGTCTTGTCCTCTTTCACAAGACCCCGAATCAGCACCGCAGGAGCTGCAATTGGAACAGATCGATCTTCAGTCTGACTCCATCTCAAAGGAGAAGTTCAAGTCTCTTAAACTGAATGAATTTTACGCTTTACTTAACGAGACCACGTTTCCAAACCTTCGAAGGATTGCACAGAAGATTTTGGTGTTGTTTGGCTCGACCTATGTGTGTGAGCAGACGTTTAGCGTCATGAAAATCAACAAATACCATCACAGATCCAAGTTAACAGACCAACACCTTAGATCTGTCCTGAGAATTGCCACAACAAAATTAACTCCAGACCTCAATGCACTGGCAAAAACAGGAGACCAACAACACTGTTCCCACTGAAATTGGTGGGGTTTTCTGCTGTTTTATGAAAAAAATGCATATTGAAAGTTTGTAAGTAAGGCAATTTTTGCTCTTTTTAGGCAATTATAAAAGCAATATAAAAAAGGCAATTTTTTTCAAGTTTTGAGGGCTATTTTTTGGTAACCCTAGTGATGAGGACTCTTTTCCATATTTGACAGTTAATAAATTGGATTGTATTATTAGTACAGTGCTATGAGGTTTACCTACACTAAATGTAATATTTTAGTATATATCTGGCCCAAACACTCCATCCAAATACTCCTGGTCCGGCCCCTCTGTCAAATTTTGGAACCCATTGTGGCCCGTGAGTCAAAAAGTTTGGCAGCAGACACCTGTTCATATAAGTCCTTTCCTGTCGTTTTCCCTTTCAGTGATTCCATGCTCAAAAGCTCCTCTGTTATCTCAAAACTGTCATTAATCCCTCGGATAAAAATTAGGAGCAGAGCAGTGTCTTTCATGTCGTTACTTTCATCCAGTGCTAGTGAATATAACTTAAAGGACTCTGCCTTTTGTTTAACAATCTGAGTATATCTGCGTCGATCAGTTCCACGCGGCAAGTCACTGTTCTGCGTGCTAAACTGATTTTTTCAAACTTGCCTTTGCTCTCCGGACACAAGAGACCAGCTGTCTCTACTATGCATTCTTTCAAAAACTCGCCTTCGGAGAAAGGCTTGCCAGCCTTTGCTAATTTGAATGTCAGCAAATAACTTACCTTGGTACATAACTCTTGAATTGATGTTTGTCTTGAAAACAACGTTCTGTGCCGTGTAAATGAGCTGCCAACCCTTTGAGCAGAGTAGCCCGCCCCGTTCTTGGTTGATGCTTGCTAGTCAAATTTGCTGCTTCGTGGCAAAACGTGCCGGTGATATTGTACTCTTTTAAACCGCAACAAGCTTCTTGCCTATCAGTAATTCAACCCGTTGACCGGCCTTCGGTTGATAGAGTATTTTGTTGTCCACTCATTATTAAATAACTCGGATTATTTCAGCGTCCACTTTTCCGTCCTTTGTCCACTCATTTTCA